>CM042243.1:8663381-8775881 GCA_023566225.1 Romanogobio albipinnatus | reverse complement strand
TGCGTAATGAAGTGCAGTGCAAGAATTTCAAATATCGGGGGGGACAATTTGGCCATTTCTAATTATTAGGTCTATGGTGGTTACGGCCCTAGTGTGAACAAACAAAAGAAACCATGAACATGATTCAAAAAAAGATAAGTCCTGAAAAACAATAGTCCCACTTGTATTGTTCACGGTCAAAAATGACCACTTTGGAAATGAACAGGAATTTCATCTAGTGGAAACTTTTGGTACTGCACCCAAACAAATTCTTACTGAAAGCTCAATTTTTGAGATATCAACCTCGAATTTGGAACACAGGTTGTTTTTTTGTTTTTTTTAGATATACGTCTAGTTTTAGAGTAAAATGTGTTTTGGAAAATATACATTTCATATAAAAATTGAAAATTGTATTTTTGTGCTTTTTCATAATACATTTTGTAAAAACAATTAAATTATAACTTTTTCAAGTTAAACTTTTGTCACTTCAGCAATAATCACAAATGTGCTTTAAAGCCATAAAGATGTATGACCATTTTAGTTGGAAATTTTATTTTCAGGTCTATGCTTAAAAAGTGAATCATTGCATTATAACTACAGCATAAATATAATTTAGCATCATAAAATGCCCTAAAACTACAAAATATTAAACAAAAAACATTATCGAACTAAAATATAATAAAATTACTTCACTGAAATAAAAAAATATATATATTTTAGTCATTTTTGACCGACACACGAACAGCACCAGAGGCTTGACTAGCTCATTAAAAAAAAAAAACACCAGGTCCAAAAATGCCAAATCTGCATGTGTAACAATTATAAAATAATAATAAAATGCAGTTTTAAATAGAGTATCAATTTCCAAAAAGCTAGTTCATGTCCACTAACCATGTATAAAATAACAGGCACTGACTTGTTTCATTCCTGGCATTTTTAACATGCATTGAGTTCCCTGTATTTTGTATTTTGTCATGTTTTAGCCTGAATGTCAGTATATAGACAAGATTCAACAAATAAAACAGTTTGACAAACAAAGAAAAACTCATTTGAATTCATTTTTGTCTCAGAGATTGTATCTATGTGGATGGCATGAGCAGACAGGAAGCCGAGTGGCTATTTCTACTGGTTCCTCTATTTTGCATTGGTAATTCATTTGATTTACATTGGCGGTCCTGAATGAGGCTGAAACATACTTTGAATATTTATTTGCATTGGCAGGGAGAAGGCCACCCATCAACCTCAACTCCATGAACCCTAAAGATACATGATAATTCAGCCCTAAAAACAATCCATTCATTTTCTCAATGCAATGCATAGATTCAAAGCCACGCAGATGCAACTGCAATGATCTTGATATATGCCTGCAAATCATGAATCAATTGAACATTTAAAACAGTTAACTGAACACTTGAGAAAAGAAAACCAATGAAAAAGGAACCAATGTTTCTTTTTTGTACAACGTGACTTCCTCCATCTAAAGTGTGTCATAGACACTTCCTGTTTCATAGTGAAACCACAAGCCATTTAAAACCTTACATGGTGATTAAATGTGATCACCCTGGACTGAATCATGTAAAATCACAAGACAAGAACAGTATGAAAGAATGACACAGAAGAATGGGTGAAATAAAGCGACTTTTCTACAACTTCACATTGCATAATTGTCCATAGGACAACAGAACTGTATTTTCGTAACAGACAAGAATTGCAATATATAATCTACAGACATCACAAAAACCAGTCGCAATCTTGCAACCTACTAGTCCAATTGCACACGATGATGTTCGTGTGCAAAACTGCATTGAACATAATGTGGCAACATAAAAAGGTCAAACTTAGTGCTGGGCAGTGTACTGGTTCATACCTGTATTTATTTTTGTTAGGATATACATTTTTATTATATCGAAATACCGGTGTATGTCGCTTAAACAACGCGCGGCGCAGTATCGCGACACTGTTTGAGACCCTTTTCACTGTTGCACTGTAGTGAGGTCACAGCTGAGATTGCATAACAGCGGAGAATTCAAACAACATGCGGAGCGTGCTAGAGAGCACTTTCTGCACGGAGCGCCTCTATGAGTTTGACACTGCTCTCACCACATGGATCATATAGATCAGATACAGACCGGAGCGAGCGCGTTTGATTTTTATGGACATATTTCATATACTCTCTAGTGCTCTAAACATGAACCAGCAGCGTGTATGAGCACATATTTAATCATGTCTTCTTCAAATGAAATATATGTGCAAATAAGGACACTGATACAGCCGTACGTCTGATCATGAACGCGATGACACTAGGGATGTCATGGTACCAAAATTCCAGTAGTCGTACCAATACCATCAAAATTTTACGGTACTCGGTACTAATTTCGGTACCACAGCTAAATGTTTTTATTTATTTATTTTATTTAACTATTTAAAAAAAAATGAAATGTAATAAGTTTATTATTTATGATGATAATCATTATAAGTAAATAATACATCAACATTTAAAGGCTGTATGCTGTTTAAAAGTAAATATGGTTTATAGAAAAAGATCAAGTGAAAAATAATCAACCATCTAGGCATAATTATTATTAGCAGTAGAGACGTACATTATTATTACATAGAGGCGTAGCTAAATCTACTGTAGGCTACAACAGTAGCCTAACATATTGCCAATTTACATTTTTTTAAACCGAATTTTTATTTTGACGGCTTGACGTGAACACCTTTGAGTGTCTGTTCATGATATGAGTTCTCAAATGAAATGGCGAATTCTCATGAAGTGTGTTTGTGTCCTCATATAGTGCCACACGGCAGAGACTACTAAGACACAGAGGGAGTATCACACGTGTGTGTGTGTGCACACACATCGCCCGACAGACCGCCATTTCATACAGAACATGCAGGAGTAATTGAAATAGTATTTTGCAGTTTAATATTCACAGACACTAGTATATATATATATTCGGCTACAGTCTGGAGTCCTGCGCTTAGATAAACACGGAAGCCACTGAGCGCAGCTGCGGGTACCGATACTACGCAGGAGTCGGTACTACAGAAATGCTGGTATCGTCACATTTTTATAATTTCAGTACCGACTTGGTACCAAAGTACCGGTACTTGTGACATCCCTAGATGACACGATGGATTACTCTGCTACACCGAAGACAATGATGTAGAATGACAAATCAAAGAAGAATGGGCAAAAGTAGCCTATGTAACCATATGCCTTTATTATTTCTTTGTTAAACTTACACGTGTCATTAGTTTAGAGATTGTAGTGCTCTTAAAGGAATGGAAATTATATTTGACCTTTTAAATGTTCTGCCGCATTTCTCTGTTATTTTGGCAGTTTGTTGTTATAGGGTTAGATTTTTAAATGCATAAGGTGCCTTCAACTCCGTTTTCTCTGTGTCTGTGATGAGCGTGTTGCAGGTCTGTGTTTTATTGGTCGTTGTCTCCCTACAGCATCATTTTGTGGGGCTTTGCAAACCTTCTAGTATGGAATTTTTTCTACAATAGTCACTCATCATGACAGTAAAATAGGGCATTCTAGTCAATCTACTGCAGTATTTCCTTTCTCAATCAGTAGAAAATGGGGTTAACACCTGGTCATGCACAGGGGAAAAAAATAGCGTCATATACCGCAAAACCGGTATAATTAAAAAAAAATACTGATATAAATTTTTGGCCATACCCCCCAGCACTAGTAAAACTCACAAAAAACATATACAAGTCATATTTCACTCAAAATAAAAAAGGAACAAGTAATCAAAATACACTACCCTTCAAAAGTTCAGTACGATTAAAATTTTTTTGAGAAATTGCTACTTCTACTCCGCAAAGGCAAATTAAATTGACCAAAAGTGACATATATACACATATATATATATACACATTTTTTTTTTTTTTTTATAATGTTAAAAAAGATTTCCATTTCAAATAAATTATAATCTTTTTAACTTTCCATTCATCAAAAAATCGTGAAAAAAGTATCATAGTTTGCACTAAAATATTAAGCAATGTATAAAAATAAATGTTTCTTGAGCACCAAAGCAGCATATTAGAATGATTTCTGAAGGATCATGTGACACTGAAGTAATGTACAGTAAAACAGACCTTTTAAATTATAATACAATTTCACAATATTTGTGTTTTTACTGTATTTTTGATCAAATAAGTACAGCCCTGGTGAGCATGAGAAAAAAATCAGTTAAAAAACAATCATAACGACCCCAAACTTTTGAACGGTAGTGTATTTTTTTTGCATAAAGATTGTTTTAGGCTCATTGAAATTCAACTCAGACATGATCTTGACAGGTTTGCTGATAATCTGCTCGTACCTCATCGGCGCCGTGCTCCTGAAGCTCCTTGTAGAACTTGAGAGAGATGCTGACCATGAGTTTAGTTTTGTCTCCATTGGGGTTGGAGATGTGGTAAAGCACACCATCGAAGTCTGCAGCAAAAACATAATCAGGTCCCATGCCAATCATTCTGCTTTTATCAATGTAAATTACATTCAGTGGAAGTGCAAGCACAAAAGCATGCATGTATATGCATAGTAATAATACAGTTTGGACAATAGAAACACAGACGTCCATTCATATTTCGACCTTACCTGCAAATGTAACGTCTACTGCTTCAGGCTTGTTCCTGGACAAAACAAGAAAGAAAAAAGAAGCATTTTGTGAGTCTGCTATCTGGAAATTAATGACATATGATATAATTCACAGCAGCACCACCTTTGATTTTAATGGGAATGAAAGTGAGGCTGTAAGGGGTTTTACAGATAGGTTGTACTATTATTTAATGTGTTTTTGGATTGTTCTGCTGACGAAACATTGCAAAAATATCTTTCAGAGAAGTTTCAGTAGACAAAAACCCCAGATAATATGAGCTGTGGTAAATAAGTGATCTAGGAGCTTTATAATGTTTTGTTTTTTTACAGCGGATGCTATTGAAAACAAGTCTATCCCTCACAGCCTCTCTTTCATACCTGTCATGGCGCTGCTCTGAATAAGGTCTATAGGCTGTGTAGGTACAAAGATAGGAAAATCAAGGTACTGCCACTTTAAATACAGGACAACAATAAGAGGAAAATCACTATTATCAAGACCTTCCGCCTCATTAAGGCTGAGCAGGAACATGAATGATTTAATATTTAAAAGGACAGTTCATCCAATTGATAGTATTTTCACCATGAAACACAAAGAAACAAAAAACATGATAAAAAAAGCAAGGAATAACGAACAGTCATCCATTATTATGCAATAACGTACATTATTCCATTTACTACACACCTACTTGCCAAATAAATAAATACATGGGCATAAAATATTCATTGTTGAAATAATTTTATATATTTAATACTAAAAATAGGGATACACCGATATGAAAACATTGGCCGATACGATAACTATTTATATTTTAAAGCCTATAACCGATATATATTGGCCGATAAATGTAAATCCAAATTTTTATATAGTTTTTGAGATCCTGATAATATGCTTGTTTCCTCCATCGAATAAAACATTTTAAAAGACAATTACGACTTTTTATCTTACAATTGTCAGAATTGCGAGTTATTAAAGTCAGAATTGTGAGATAAAAAGTCACAATTACCTTTTTTTGTTTATTCTGTGTGGGAAACAAGCTTCCATATGATTACACAAACAAATGCCTAACCATTAAAATCCACAACCCAAGCACACAATAATAATCATGTTCTCATTATAATTTTATGACAGATTTGTGCTGCACATGTTGCATTTTTTTAAGTGATTCCAATAAAATTACAGTAATTCAAAACCATCATGGCGAACAGTGTGTATCTGAAGCGTCTCCGCGGAAAGAAATAATCCATTATTTATTTTATTGGGCCTACAACGATAGCATTCAAAATTAAAGGTCCCATTCTTCGTGTTTTTTTTTAAGCTTTGATTGTGTTTACAGTGTGCAATATAACATGTGTTCATGTTTCGCGTGTAAAAAAACACAGTATTTTTCACACAATTTACTTATCTGTACACCGCTGTTTTCACTGTCCTAAAAACGGGCCGATAACTTCCTTGTTCTATGAAGTCCCTCCTTCAGAAATACGTAACGAGTTCTGATTGTGCCAGCGGTTCCCGTGTTGTGATTCGACAGCAGCTTAGCGCACGTTGCACGGAAAGGTCACGCCTCTTAACGGGAGATGTATGCGCTCAATGATCTCTACAGCGTCCCTGGGAAAGCCAAACAAAGGTGATTTGACTCCGGGATGAAAATAACAGCGTCTCGACGACATGGCGACAAACACACTCAAACGCAACAATTCCTTTTCTCCACGCGACACGTCCTCTTCTCCACGTGGGACAGCAACAAGACCACGCCCCCTTTTTTCGCGTATTCTTGTGGGCGGAGGTTAGTCTGTTCTACTGACGTCATTAATGAAGGAAGTACCAGGATGTAGTCCAAGCCGGCCGTTCGCTGTAGGCTTTGAAAGGGAACTTCTGTTAAATAAAATATCTCGCTTGGCAGTGAGCTTTATAATTTTACAGGTATTATTTATGCTCTAACAGCAACATTACACACTAACTAAAGTTTGAACAGTGGGATCACGAAGAACGGGACCTTTAATGTGTATATGCTTTGGTGACAAGTCACAGCAGGCGCGTGACCGTTCCAGCACGAGCACGCGCAAAATCACACACTGGAGAAGAATGAAGGGGAGAGAAGTTCCCAAGGAATGCTATTTCATCCTGCATGGACGGGGATGAAAGAAGAAGTGCTGATAGTTGCTTGTTCTTGCAGAGACATGCACTCGACTGGTGAAGCTATGAACAGGAAGAGAGACACACACACACACACACACACACACACACACACACACACAGTCTTCACTGGGACTAACACTGTAACAGTTATAGAAATCATCTCAGTGCCATGGTCGGAATCACTCACGAGACTTGTGTTAGCAATCACTTGACACATTGATGCCACACTCACACATAAATAATGGTTTTCTGTGTGAGCTGAACTGTTGGACACACCCCATACAGGATACGAACATGGACAAGCAACACATCATCTCACACAACACAATCAATCCAACACGAACGCATGAGATATGTTATTTTATCCGTGCAGAAGATAATATGACTCTTGTCAACACATGCGTGAGATGAGCGATGTTTGACGCGAGCTCTGACTCAGGAAGGTCTTCCTCTTACCCGTTGCTCGCGCTGTCGAACTTGAGGCTGAGAGTCTCCTCTATGATCCGATTGTTGATTTCCAACAAAATCATGATGATTTAAATGACTCTTTAATGGCTATGTGGAATTAAAAATATACGAGCAAATACTGCTTTTCTACAATCCTACTACAATCGCTTTCCTGCTCCTCTAGACTTCTGGCCGCTTCCGCATTGACTCGAAAGACCCGCGGACTGCCCGCGTCACTGCCTGTTCGTTTGTGCTAGTCATTTAATCAAGATACCGAAACTAAATAAGAAGGGATTTCTACTCTTTATTCTTTGTTTCTGAAATACTTTAGATATTATATTTTAACCTCCTGGGTGCCACTGTCCTTTTACGAGGACATTATATTTTTAGTGAATTTCTCTGAGACCATGTCACGGTTTTGATGTCCTGTAAAGACGTGTAAAGAGCACATTCAGGGCTTTTCAGAGATTGGTTTTGCGGTTTCTCCAGGACAACAACTTCTCCTTTGTCTTTAAAAATGACTGGACGACCAAATTTAGCACTCTTGTGGAAATACGATAATTCGATTTTTTAATCTGACTCATTTTTGAATTGTTTGTTATAAATCAACATCTCAGGAAAATGGTATGGGGTTTCTAATCAAAATATGACTTTCTGTTACAAAACAGGGCATTGATTTCATACCAGGACTTAAGGCATATGTTTTTCAGGCATTTTGGTAGACACAACAAGTGAATAGGAAAATAAATTACATATCAATGTTCCTATAAAATATTAGATAATATTATGAAAATGTTGTTATTCCCATTATTACACTTCTTTTTTCATTACATGTTGCTCCAAGAACACATTAATATGCAAATTAGATCCAGTGTATGATTCATTGCATTGAATGAGAAAACCCATGTATGGCCATTTTACCCACATATTGCATAAAGTAAAATGGTATGTAATTTCATTCGTTTATATATTTCATAGTTGAGAATCATCTTTAAACAAAGTTCTGAAAAATCCTGAAACCTGAAAATGTATTTGTGAATGATTTTTTTTTCCTGATGTCCAGAGGGCATAACATAACATATGAATTTAAAATAATTTTGCAACAAAAAAATAATTCCTCTAGTTTATTATGCTCTAAACAAATACTAAATTCAAAAGATTCTAAATTCAACTAAATTCTAAATGTATAGTTTATTGAAATCACCCTGTTTTGGTGCATTCTCTGATTTTCCAGGTTTTGACTGTGTATTGATAGGCCTACTCTACTGTATAGCTACTGTCCAGTTACTGCAAAAACTACTAATCGCCTTCAAGAAAACTGAAAATTAGGGTGAATACTGGTAAAGTGGGACACTTTCTGATAATTTACCTTCTGCATAATGTTTTATTATGATCCAAATGTCTTAGCCCCTCATATTACACTATTTAAAATAGCTTAAGATCTCTACTATATACTCTAAAATAAAAAAAAAGGTTCTATATGGCACCAAAAATGGTTCTTGGCTCGTAATCATAGGGGAACCTTTTTTAGTGCTATATGTTATATACATAACAATATAAACAGCAAAAACAACAATTATAAACATCACTTTTTTAAAGGTCCCATGGCATGAAATGTTCATTTTATGAGGTTTTTCAACATTAATATGAGTTCCCCTAGCCTGAATATTGTCCCCAAGTGGATAGAAATGTTGATCGGTGTAAACCCGAGTTCTGGCTGTCTCTCTCTGCCTTTGAGAAAATGACAGGCCAGACGAGCCAATCCTGAAGTCTCCTGGTTTGACGTCCAAGCAGGAACGGTTACCTCCCTTTCCTCCGCCCAGAGAATCTGGCACGCCCATGCAAACGCTCAAGAGATCATTCCTTGTGAACGAGTGAATGCTGGCAGTTTCTCAGTGTTTGGATGTACAAATGAAAACAGAAGTCTTTTTTCAGTTCCTTCTGATCTGTGATCAGTAATTTCTGATGTGTAGCTAATTATTTATTATTCGTGCACACAATGCGGCTTCTCTCTCTCCAGACAGAACGGTGTTTTCGTGTTTTCTATCTTGTGAGTCAGTGTTTTTGTACGTCCTCGTCGCGTCTACCGGTTCTAAAATGTGCATACAGTCATGAGTTTCTGCTCAACATCGGCCTCACACACACCGAAGCTCGGGCTGCACTGGCCGTTGGCCTTCAACATCCCCGACCCCCAGTACTGCATCTGGCCCACAGCGGAGGCACCAAACGCGGCGTGAGATTAAGCAGAAGGGGGGTAAGCATGAGCATATTCGGGCTAGCCAGCCTAGCCCCACAATAAACTGGATTACATTCGATTACTGCTGTTGTGTCTTTGTTTGCGCTGTGTACTCAACGCGCGTCACTGACGCTTTTATTTTATTTTAAAAAATAATGCTATAATCAACACTTACTTTTAACTCGTTCATCTCGACAGCTGTAATGGTACTTTGCATGTGTTACAAAGTTGGTAATAATGATGAAGACGGACTCGGTGTGACTGAGACTCGTGTTTATTCAGAACTCTCAGATACAAACACAATAAACTCGCGCTGACTGACAGCGCTCTCATAACTCAGTAGGTACTATAAATAACTTTGTTAGCGATCGCTGAGCTCCGTCTCTGGTACGTTAGTGATGTCCGGTTCGCGAACGATCTTTCTTTTGAACCTGTTCTTTTTAGTGAACCGAATCAGTTCACCAAATCGGACTGAATCGTTCTAAACGGTTCGCGTCTCCAGTCAGCGCTGATCCATAATTTACTAAAGTTACTAACTTTCTGACATGAGTGACAGTCCCTCCGACTAGAAATAGACTAATAACCTGAAGTATATGCTGTAACTACAACAGTTCAGACATGCTGAGAACTGATGTGAAGTGAACTCAGGTCCATCCGTCTCTCTCGTAGACCTTGTTAAACCACGCCCCCTCCGCTCATTTAAAATACAAAGATGTCAGCCAATCACAACAGTGGGCGTTTTTACTTAAGTCTCACAGCAGACACGCCTCTTGAAGCAGGGCATTCAGCCACAGGGCAAACAGCAGTATTGAAAAAATGCCTTTTATTTCTAAATTATGACATTTTATGATGTAAAAGTCATACTAACAATATAAGTACACCTCAGGAAACATTATAAAATAATAGAAAAATGCCATGCCATGGGACCTTTAAGGGAGTCCAGTTTCACCCCTCCCTCCCTCTCACCTGCCCACAATATTTTGCATTGGGTTTAATTTATTTCATATAAATGTACATTTAAATAATAGGAACCTTCATGAACACATCTTCTTATAGGCTAATTAATTTCACACAGGCAAAATTTAATTTCTGCTTTTTGTATGGTTAGTCTATGCGTCAATACAGCCAGTGCAAGTTAATGCCTCCACGTCTTCAATGATGCCATTCTCCTCGCCACACATCTCATGAAACCAGTCCTCACAAATAATGCACAGTTGAATAAGCGTAGGCCTAAGCCCTGTATGTAATAGACACTTCGGTTGTATTAAGACATTTTTAAACTTTGAGTGAGTTTGATGAACCCAAAAGACTCATGGTAGATTGAATCTCTGTTTAGATATTTTCAGCATTTTAGGACAGTGTGTTTAATTAGTAAAAACATTTTGTGTGTGTCTGTGTTTATTTTGTGTCCTTAACGGAAGATGACTAGATCCTTCATATTTCCCTTCTTGTGTTCCACAGAAAAATGCCAGCATGGAGGTTTGGAATAACATGAGGGTAAGGGGCATTTTTGGGTTAACTATTAATTTAAGAATTGTGATTTCGTACCTATATTCTATATATATTCCCATTAAAATCTTATTCATTTGGCTCATTGGCATTCATGGGTGGCACTGCAGAGATCTTTCATTTTATTTGTCTAGAATAAAAATGCATCAGCTTCTGAGGATCTTTGGTGAAACTGATTATAGCCTGAGGCAGAGTTTGTGGGCAAGAATTTCCACCTCTTTCTTTTTGTTGCCATTTACACACACTGTAATCTGAGAAGGACACTCTTTTTCCATTCTCTGTCTATAAAACGTTTGTACTTTCGTGGAATGGGGGTGGGATGTCTCTCTATTTACAGGTTAGACATTTACAAAGATACTTGATCTTTCAACATAAAATATATAAATTGTGCTTAGAAGAATTAGATGAGAAATGTTTGGGTTCATATTGAAATCTCTGACGTTTGATTGCACACAATATTTTGATTGCTGAGATGGTTAAATTACCTGATGCCCTATATGGATGATCTTGTTCTGAATGCTGAACTTATATGACATTCAGATGTAATACATCCACTTTATATCTCATCTTGCATTCCTCACCTTCTTATTCTTCACAGAGAGACGTGTTTCTTCCTGTCCTGAAAACAGCAGAAAGGGTCTTTGTCCAAAGGGGCTGGACCAGATTCACGCTGTGTTAAATTTCACAAAGTCGTCTAACTTTAGCTCATGTCTCATTGTACTTGATCAACTTACTGACAATAAGGTAAATCTAAACAGGATTCTAACACTTACTTTAGAATAACTTTGCATTAAGTCATTAACAAATATTATTCAAATATGCAATAAATATTCACGTTTGGGGGAATATGTATGAATAGGCCTATATACGCTACACTGACCGGTCAAAAAAAAAAGTTGCTTTTTGTTTGGATTTTAATATATAAAAGTTTAAGAGTCTATGATTGGATCGTTATTGCAGTGATTATTATGTCTCTAGCATGTTATATGTTTGGCAAAGGTTCTTCTAACCATAATTGATGGAGTGTGTAGCTTTTAATTTCTTAAACAACCATGTAGGAAGACACATCATGGCCATATTCCAGGATGACAATGTCAAGATTCATCAGCTCAAACTGTGAAAGAATGGTTGGGAGGGAGCTTGAAGAATCATTTTCACACATGAATTGGCACCTCTGAGTCCAGATCTTAAATTCATTGAAAGTGTTTGGGATGTGCTGGAGGAGACTTTACAGAGTGCTGGACTCTTGCATTGGCAATACAAGATCTTGACCAAAAATTGATGCACCTCTTGATGGAAATAAATGTTGTGATGCACATCCCAAATACTTTCCGGTCTGGAAAACACACTCCATCAATAGGGTTTGAAGTACTGTTGCCAAACACATAACATCCTAGAGACATAATCACTGCAATAACACTGCAAAAAAAAGCAACTTTTTTTGCCCGGCAGTGTATATTAATCACTTTCATGATTTTGTAACTATTTAAATGTAAGTTGAATAATGATATAATGTAATAATTCTTGTTAATGACTTATTGTTGAAAGTTATTATGAGATGTTGCCTCAATGGCGGGCACACTAACACACTTAAGACCTCTAACGTCGGTTGCTAGTGCATATCTTGAGGCCAGGGGAGTGAGGTTTGCTAACACAGCTCTTACTAGCTAGCCTCTGTTACACTCACATCCCCCTAAACCTCACTCCCATCCGGGTCACGGCACCAATGTAACTGCTTCAGTTCTACTCGCACCACCAGGAGCCGGATTCAAGCCAGCGTCACCGGCATGGGATGCGGACGGACTAACATAAACGCTAACATCCGCAGCCTTAAAGGAAGAGTTAGATAAGTCCATACCATTCTCATCTCTGTGCGTGCCATAACTCTGTCTGACGCACCCACCACTAGCCTAGCTTAGCACAAAGACTGGAGGTAAATGGTTCCAGCTAGCCTACTGCTCAATAAGTGACAAAATAACGCCAACATTTTCCTATTTACATGTTGTGATGTGTATAGTTACATCTAAGACCGACGGAAAATGAAAAGTTGGGATTTTCTAGACCGATATGGCTAGGAACTACACTCATTCCTGCTTAGTAATCAAGGAACTTTGCTGCCGTATTATGAGTGCAGCGGCGCAAATATATTACGCAGCGCCTGAAAATAGTCCCCAGCACACTCTCTGTGCAAGCAGGTTGTCACGTAGGTTATGTTGATGGAAGTTAGCCTGTTTTCAGGTGCTGCGTAATATCATTGCGCCTGATTATTACGCAGGAATGAGAGTATAGTTCCTTTTCATTTTCCGTCTGTCTTAGTGCACGATGTAACTATACACATCACAACATTTTAATGGGAAAATGTTGGCGTTATTTTGTCACTTATTGAGTAGTAGGCTAGCTGGAGCCGTTAACCTTCAGTCTTTGTGCTAAGCTAGGCTAGCGGTGGGTGCGTCAGACAGAGTTATGGCACGCACGGAGATGAGAATGGTATGTATGGACTTATCAAACTCTGGGCGATATGGTGAATAAGCTAAAGTCCCAAAAAGTCGGCGTGTTCCTTTAAAGTCCCTGTGAAGTTGCAACCGACTTTTCTCTAGTGCTGTGATGTATTTCCAAGTGAAACAGAATATTGAATAGAGGGCAGGGTTTTACTTCAGCGCTCCTCCTCTCCATCTCTCACTTATAACAGCTCTAACAGTTGGAGGGGAGTGGTTAAGGATATTCAAACCCAAGCCGTCAAACTGGCTTCATCTGAGAAGGAACGCTAGACTGGGTAAACCCAGCCTGATCTGCCAGCGGTTTGATTTCGCCCGGCAACTCAGTCTGTAAACCTGTACATTCATTCCAACTGCTTCTGTTACACTTTTGCGGGAACCAATCACAGACGGGCTCATCCACCTGGCGTGCTTTTGGAGGGATTATCACGATGACAGATCGAGAAGCAATCGTTCACGCCTCTTGGGGTCTGATTGGTTGAAGGACTATCCAATTGTGTACAGAGTCATTTAATTTATGCGCATTTATGCTCACTTGTGCAGTAGAAAATACAGAGCAGACTCCCCAGACCAATGATCAATCTTAAATTGAGCTTGGTCTGGTAATAGCCAGACAAAAGGAACACCATTCCAGACCGGAAGTAACTTTTTAGATTTCGATTAAAGACTACCATGACAAACATTTTTTTTCTGTGTATTAACTTGCACGGATCAATCGTTCACCACAAGACCAGTAATATGCACTGACAAAATAAATAGGGACAATTTAGATTTCATGACGAGGGGAGTGAGGTTTACTCACACAGCTCTTGCTCTTATCGCCAATACCTAAAAAAAATACACACAAAAAAACACATATTTTATAATGTACAGCCTAAAGGATTGCTCTGCATCTTTGTTTACAAGAAAACTTCCCATACATTCACCACATCAAATGAAGTTCCCAAGATGTTAACATTTATTTTCTCAAATACCCAGGATATCTCCAGTTTATTGTGTTTATTTTTTTCTAAATGGCACCTGCATTTAAAAATAGCTCTTGAAATTAAATTGTATGCTTGTCATGTGAGAAACGCTTGTTTACAGCATCATCAGGACAAACCCAGTGGGACAGTTGCTCAATTTCCTGGATAAATGTTGGTAAGTGATGATGTGTGGCCTCGCATCTCTTAACATGTGACGCATCTTTCCTCCGATGTTGAAAAATCACTTCCATATTACATATTTTAGGGTTTTTTACATGATGTTTACAGTTCTTTGATCAGATTCTCTTAAATCCTTGTCATTGTATCAAATAACATTGCAGTGATTCATTTAAAATTCAAAAATGTTATACTTTAGTATAGTTAGTATAGTTTTTTTTTTGTCACACAATATGTAACAAATAGTGAAATTATTTATTAGTTTGTATGTATGTTTGTTTTCTTAGTTAGATTAACTCTTAATTAATTTATGTTCATATTATTACTGTTACTGTTATTTAAATGTAACAATTTATATGTAGAAAGAAACCTATTAATATTCATAACCAAAATAATCTTTTGAAACTGGGTTTCAGAATTCTTATATTAAATGGCCTCATGACTTTGTATCATACATATTTTAGGATGATTTTAGTCCACATGATCCGTAGTTTCACTTTTGGTGTTTTGATCATGTTTATGTCTTAGATTGCACACGAGTGAGGATCTTGTGACCATTCAAATGTTTTAAATTCCCCCAGCAAACATCTCTGATCTTCTGCTTTCTTGCTCCACATAAAAGCAACATCACCTAACATCCTCGTCTTCTGCGTCCCGGTCAGATATTGGAGACATAAATGTTAGATCTGCTCGTCTCCTGTGAAAGGGGAAAGGACTATTCCAGATATGTCATGAGTATTGGGAATACGTTGAGAAGAATTGAAGCATCTCGGTTGGAGATGGTGAACTTTAGGTAACTTTTAGGACTTAGGCAAACAGGATATATCAACATACCTTCAAAGAGTATAAAGGAACCTTCGGCAAACAAGTCTAACATTTTATCCCGTGGATTCTCACATTCAGCACTTGACCAAAAAAAAAGAAAATAAATTATGATGACTGGTAAGTCCAATATCTTAATTTTATCATTAATTTAGACGTCAATTATAAATCTGATTATAAAAAGATTTTAAGTAGTTGACACTTAAAATGTTGATTAAAAAACTCATGTCCATCAAGATTTTAAGTTCAAGATTTTGAATCATCTTTTGCCCTCATTTATTCAATTTAAATAGTCCTGCAGTTTGAAAAATAAATGTTAATAGTACACATATTTCGATGTAGACCTTCAATTAATATGAGCTAATAAATACAGCATGCAGTGGGCCTAAAAAGCTCAATATAAAATAGTAATAGTAACAGTAAAATAGTTTAAGATAGCATGTCACATTACGGGAAAACTTTTTAAATTCCAATTGCCAATTTGTTAGATTCCCCAAAAAATCCTGATTAAAATATGAATTAATAAATGTATTGTATTTTTTTTGTTTGTTTATTCTTGTTTTCTTTTTTGTTTTTTTAGACTTTTATTGTGAATTTCATTAATAAAAACTGAAGAAGAAAAAAAAATGAATGTATGAAAAACTGTTCAAAATGTACGTTTTTTTTTTGTTTGTTAATTTGATGATTTATATTTGCCACAATTGTACACAAGTACAATTGTACAGTACACTTCACAACCCTAAACAGAGTTAAGCTACTAAACTATATTTCTTGTGAAATTATTAATAATATTTTGCTTTGCTATTTGTTCTTCCCCACAGATCCAAACACCTCTGATCACTCGAAGATTAATGACTTCAGTGAATTATATGAAGAGTTAAACTATACAGAATACCCAAACGAAACTGAATTTGTTTTAGATGAGAAAACGCTGCTGTGCTTCTCCGTCCCTATGGCGGATTCCATCAACATTTCATTCTGTGTCTTCTACATGCTCATCTTTCTGATGGCTATTCCTGGGAATCTGATTGTAGGCTGGGTCATCGGCTCTAATAGACGCTCACTTTCTGCTTCGGATGTTTACCTATTCAACCTGATGCTGGCCGACGCGTTACTGGCTCTTATTCTGCCTTTTTCAGCAGTTTCCGTGATCCATGGTTGGGTGTTTGGTGATGTTTTATGCAAGTTGGTTTACCTGGTGAAGGAAGTGAATTTCTACACCAGCATCCTGTTTTTGGTGTGCATCAGCGTGGACCGTTACTTGGTCATCGTACGGGCTATGGAGTCCAGGAAGGCTCAGAGGAGACTGTGCAGCGGGGTCGCCTGCGGATTGGTGTGGGTTTTGGGTATTTTGCTATCCTTACCATCATTCTACAACAAGGCATTTTATGACGAACATTCCCAGAAGATTATTTGTGCAGAACACTTCGAGACGGACCACGCCGATGAGTGGCGACTGGCCACACGTATCATGAGGCATCTGCTGGGCTTCCTTCTCCCTCTGATGGTCATGTTGATCTGCTACAGCGTGACAGTGGTGCGGCTCTTCCGCACACGCGGTTTCCAGAAGCACAGGGCCATGAAGGTGATTGTAGCCGTGGTTGTGGTTTTTCTCCTGTGCTGGACCCCCTTCCATGTCACCACGATTGTTGACACTCTCTTGAGGGCCAAAGTGGTTAAATTCACCTGTTTCACACGGACATCGGTGGACATCGCCATGTTTGCTACTCAAAACCTTGGCCTTCTGCATTGTTGCGTGAACCCAGTGCTGTACGCCTTTGTGGGAGAGAAGTTCAGAAGAAGGCTTCTGCAGCTGCTCTATAGAAATGGCGTTCTGGACCGGACGTCCCTCTCCAGATCTAGCAGGTCGTCCTCTCTGTCCTCAGAAGTCACTTCCAGCTTCCTGTGAGCTACTGCCAGGCAATGGACATCAATGTATGTGAATTGCAAGACACTTAGTGCACCTTTCTTTGTTTGCTTGAAATACAACAACACTTTGTTGTAGAGCAGGGGTGTCCAATTATGTTCCTGGAGGGCCACTTTCCGGCAGAGTTTAGTTCCAGCCCTAATTCAAAACAACTGAACCCTAAAATCAAGGTCTTCAGGATTACTTGACATTTCCAAGAAGTTGTGGAGAAGGATTGGAAACCACTGTTCTAGAGGCTAATTACCATAATGCGTTGGCTCCCTCTATTGGTCAGAAAGAGAAAAATCCATGATCGGGTGAAAAAAAAAGTGGTGACATATTTTAGTAGGCCAACTTGGACGATAGCATTGACAAAAGCCCAATAGCATTTTTTCCATTGGACTGCTGGATAATTACAGAAAATAAGCTCATGACCAACTTGGACGTTAGCATTGACAAAACCTGATTCATACACTTGTTGTTCATCATGATAATCTTCACAAATTAACTCAACTTTTAAGGAATTTTGAAACCTAAAGCAGAAGTGAAAAGCTTAATTTAGTCTATACATGAAGTATGCCATGGTCACAACGCCGCCACCATTCAGCTTCCCACAATTCTTTAAAGTTTTTCTTGAAAATTCGAATTAGAATAGTTTGCGAGAGCACGATTATAAACACAATGAGGCTGTGAAAACAGTTTACCTGTTTGGCATGATGACGTTTAAAGGGATAGTTCACCCAAAAATTTAAATTCTGTCATTATTTACTCTCATGTTGCAACTGACACTTTGACAACTAAACCATATGAATTGATCCATTTAGCCCAAATTTTCCAAAGAGACTTGATCTCTTGATGTGCAAGAGCAAACCCCTTTGGTTCTTACAGAAGCTCAAACGTGATGCGTAACACGAGAATGAACCTCATTGGTTCTTGATGAAGCTCAAACGTGATGCGTAACACGAGAATGAACCTCATTGGTTCTTGATGAAGCGCAAACGTGATGCGTAACACGAGAATGAACCTCATTGGTTCTTGATGAAGCGCAAACGTGCTGCATAACAGGAGAATGAACCTCATTGGTTCTTCCAGAAGCTCAAATGTGCTGCATAACAGGAGAATGAACCTCATTGGTTCTTGCTGAAGCTCAAACGTGATGCGTAACACGAGAATGAACCTCATTGGTTCTTGATGAAGCGCAAACGTGATGCGTAACACGAGAATGAACCTCATTGGTTCTTGATGAAGCGCAAACGTGATGCGTAACACGAGAATGAACCTCATTGGTTCTTGCTGAAGCTCAAACGTGCTGCATAACAGGAGAATGAACCTCATTGGTTCTTCCAGAAGCTCAAATGTGCTGCATAACAGGAGAATGAACCTCATTGGTTCTTGCTGAAGCTCAAACGTGCTGCGTAACACGAGAATTAACCTCACTGGTTCTTACAGAAGCTCAAACGTGATGCGTAACACGAGAATGAACCTCATTGGTTCTTACAGAAGCTCAAACGTGATGCGTAACACGAGAATGAACCTCATTGGTTCTTGCTGAAGCTCAAACGTGCTGCGTAACACGAGAATGAACCTCATTGGTTCTTACAGAAGCTCAAACGTGATGCGTAACACGAGAATGAACCTCATTGGATCTTGCTGAAGCTCAAACGTACGTAAAACACGAGACTGAACCTCATTGGTTCTCACACATCAAGTGAACATGCTTGAGCTTCTGTTTACCACAACTGATGTGTGAGATGATGAATGTTTATATGTGAATAAAAGCCTAAATTCAATCTGTTCATCAAATAAATCGATCGGGTCTCTTCAGAAAATTGCGTAGCTGTCAATGGAGGGACAGAAAGCTCTTCATCAAAATTATCTTCATTTGGGTTCTGAAGATGAACGAAAGACTTACAGGTTTGAGACAATATGAGGGTGAGTAATTAATGACAAAACTTAAAATTTTTGGGTGAGCCAAACTTTTAATGTCCCCAACAATCTCTATAGTCCCTTTTAGCCACTTGTTAGCAACTACCTTTTTTTAACACAAGTAAAAAATACCAAGTTGGCTATTACTGATTTTATGTTATAGAGTAAAACATGAAAATAGCTTGAGCTTGTGTTCACCACAGACCTTGCCAATAAACAAACACATGCTCTTGCATAATACTAGGCCATGGGTTTGGAGAGAGGTTGAAGTTAGCGAAATTGCTTAAAGCAAGACACACACGCTCAAAAGCTTTTTTATAGTCTTGTTTGATCAAAGCAGCTGGTCTGTAAAGTGGTATGTAAGCAAGATGTTTTTTTTTTTTTAAATGAGATTATAGTCCAAAATGCACTTGATCAAAATGCATTATACTTCTTTTTAAAATGCATTGCACTGTACTTTTTCATCCATTAATTGTACTACATGAAGGACACAATTCTTCATTTCACTCTGGGCATTCTGGAGGGGTATTATATCATTGTACTCATTAAGTGTCTATGGTGTGGTGGTTTATAAGCTTTAAATAAATGCAGTGATAGCAAAACCTCTCCAGAACTTAAAATGGATGTACTGTTTGATTTGTAAGTTTATAAAATAAAATAGTTATAACCACTCTCATGTCTCTTTAATATACAGATCATGTGGCACAATAAGTCAGTCAGTCAGTCAACTTTATTTATATAGCGCTTTTAACAATGCAGATTGTTTCAAAGCAGCTTTACAGTGTTAAACAGGAAAATAATGCAGCATAATTGTATTCAGCCGTATAGCCATTCTGGAGAAAATGGTGATGTCATCAGTTCATTTAAAATATCATACAGTGGCAGTGTGGGCTTTAGATCAGTAATTAGATCAGTATTTCGAATGATATTCGAATGATCGGAGGCAACACGCTGGAGACGGGTTTATTGCGGATGCCGTGTCGATGAGGCAGTTTTAGGGGGAGTCTAATCACGGTCTCTGCAGACACTTCAGGGTCATGCGTTGGTCTTCTCTGGGCGCAGGTCCAGCATCTGATCTGGATACGGCCCGGATCCGGCTGACTGCAGTAAACCTCGGGATAAAACAGAGAGACTATCATTAGCGTAGATGCCATTCTTCTGATGATGCCACGAGTACATCAGGTGTTATAGGAAGTGTTCCCGGTTCCGGCTGACCTAGTTAATGCAGCCTAACAATCATTTCACTGAAAAAGTGTTTTATGTGTATGCCACAGTAAAGAGATGTGTTTTTAGTCTAGATTTAAACTGACAGAGTGTGTCTGCTTCCCGAACAATGCTAGGAAGTCTGTTCCAGAGTTTCAGAGCTAAATAGGAAAAGGATCGACCCCCTGCAGTTGATTTGGATATTCTCGGTATTATCAACTGGCCAGAGTTTAGAGAGCACAGTAGACGTGATGGAGTATAATGTGTTAAGAGCTCGCTCAAGTATTGGGGAGCTAAACCATTTAGTGCTTTGTAAGTAATAAGCAAGATTTTAAAATGTATGCAATGTTTAATAGGCAGCCAGTGCAATGTTGACAGAACTGGGCTAATATGGTCATACTTCCTGGTTCTAGTAAGTACTTGAGCTGCTGCGTTTTGGACCAGCTGGAGTTTATTTATTAAGCGAGCAGGGCAACCACCCAGTAGAGCATTACAATAATCTAACCTTGAGGTCATGAACGCATGAACTAACTGTTCAGCATTTTGCATTGAGAGCATGTGCCGTAATTTAGATATATTTTTAAGATGGTAGAATGCAGTTTTACAGATGCTAGAAACGTGGCTTTCAAACGAAAGATTGGTATCAAAGAGCACACCCAGGTTCCTCACTGACGACGAGGACTTGACAGAGCAGCCATCAAGTGTTAGACAGTATTCTAGGTTACTACTTGTGGAGCTTTTTTGTCCAATAATTAAAAATTCAGTTTTTTCTGAATTGAGTTGCAGGAAATTACCGGTCATCCAGTGTTTTATATCAGCTATGCATTCCGTTAATCTCAGCATAACAATGAAAACTAACGCCATGCTTCCTAATGATATCTCCCAGTGGTAGCATGTACAGGGTGAAGAGCAGCGGTCCTAACACTGAGCCTTGCGGTACTCCATACTGAACATGTGATCGGTGTGACATCTCTTCATTTACTGCTACAAACTGATAACGGTTGCATAGGTATGATTTAAACCATGACAAAGCAATTCCATTAATACCTACATAATTTTCGAGTCTATTCAAAAGAATGTTGTGGTCGATAGTATCAAATGCAGCGCTAAGATCGAGTAACACTAATAGAGAGATACAGCCATGATCGGATGATACGAGTAAATCATTTGTAACTCTGATGAGAGCAGTCTCAGTGATACGGTCTAAATCCTGACTGGAAATCCTCACAGATACTATTTCTTTCTAAAAAGGAACATAATTGTGAAGACACTGCCTTTTCAAGTATTTTTGACAGAAAGGGTAGATTGGTCTATAATTGACTAATTCTGTAGGATCAAGTTGCGTTTTTTTAATAAGTGGTTTAATAATAGCCAACTTAAAAGTTTTCGGTACATATCCTAATGACAAAGATGAATTAATGATACTAAGAAGAGGATCTATGACCTCTGGTAGCATCTCTTTTAATAGCCTAGTCGGTACAGGGTCAAGCATACATGTTGCTGATTTTGATGATTTAATGAGTTTAGTCAATTCTTCTTCTCCTATAGCAGTGAATGAGTGTAATTTTTCCTCAGTGACACTACAATGCTCTGATGTGATACTGTAGTAGACGGCTACATGGTTAAAATTTTCATCCTAATATTATCAATCTTACATGTGAAGAAGTTCATAAAGTCATTACAGCTGTGCTGTTTACAATCATCAGAAGTTGAAGCTTTATTTTTTGTTAATTTAGCCACTGTATCGAATAAATACCTTGGGTTGTGTTTGTTTTCTTCCAAGAGAGTTGAGGAATAAGCAGATCTAGCAGTTTTTACGGCCTTTCTGTATGCGATCATGTGCTCTTTCCACGAATTACGAAAGACCTCTAGCTTTGTTTTCTTCCAGCTGCGCTCCATTTTTCTGGCTGCTGTTTTAAGGGCCCGGGTGTGCTTGTTGTACCACGGCGTTGGACTATTTTCTTTAATCTTTTTTAAGCGCAGAGGAGCAACTGTGTCTAAAGTACTGGAAAAGAGAGAGTCAATAGTTTCTGTTGCAACATCGAGTTCTTCTATGCTATCTGGGATGCTGAGGAGATGATACTGATGAGGAAGATTATTTAAAAAGCAATCTTTAGTAGCGGCAGTGATTGTCCTGCCATTTTTGAAGCGAGGGGGCGGCTTTGCAACCTTAGCTAAATTAAGTATACATGACACTAGGTAATAATCTGAGATGTCATCGCTCTGCTGCTGAATTTCAACGGTATCAACATTTATTCCATGTGACAATATTAGGTCTAAAGTATGATTATGGCGATGAGTGGGTCCTGACACGTGTTGCCTAACTCCAATAGAGTTTAGTATGTCTTTAAATGCTAATCCCAATGCGTCTTTTTCGTTGTCTACATGGATATTAAAATCACCAACAATTAGTACTTTATCTACGGCCAGTACTAACTCTGATAGAAAATCAGCAAATTCTTTGATAAAGTCTGTATTATGCCCTGGTGGCCTGTATACAGTAGCTAACACAAATGTTAAACAGGTTTTATCATGTACACTACATAACGTTACATAAAGCACCAAAACTTCGAAGGAATTTTATTTGAAACTAGACTTCTGAGTAATACTGAAGATATTATTATAAATTACAGCAACCCCTCCCCCTTTACCTTTCAGACGCGGCTCATGTTTATAACAATAATCTTGGGGGGTGGACTCATTTAAGGTAATGTAGTTGTCAGGTTTTAGCCAGGTTTCTGTCAAACAGAGCACATCTAGTTTACTATCTGTAATAATATCATTAACAATAAGCGCTTTTGGGGAAAGGGATCTAATATTCAGCAACCCAAACTTTATCAATTGTTCATCTGTATTATATCTTTTGTTTATTTGTTGGACATCAATTAAATTTTTACTGTTGAATGGTTTTGATGTTTTTTTGTATTTACTAATTCGGGGAACAGACACAGTCTCAATATGATAATATCTCGGTGAAAGAGTCTCTATGTGCTGGGATTTATCTGACTCCGGTGACGTGAGACAGCAAGCAGACGGTCAGTTTAGCCAGTTTGTCTGCTTCCTGACCTGGGCCCTAGTGAGTCAAGGTTTAGCTCTAAGACTATGTGCCAAATTACTAGAGAGAAGAGCGGAACCACCCCAGGAGGGATGGATGCCATCCTTCTTCAACAGGTCAGGTCTGCCCAAAAAACTTTTCCAATTGTCTATGAACCCCATGTTATTTTGCGGACACCACTTAGACAACCAGCCATTGAGTGATGATAGTCTGCTAACTATCTCATCACTCCTTCTAACGGGGAGCGGACCAGAACAATAAACAGCCTCTGACATCGTACTAGCGAGTTCACACACCTCTTTAATGTTAATTTTGGTGATATCCGACTGGCGAAGTCGAACATCATTAGTGCCGACATGAATAATAATCTTAGAGAATTTACGATTAGCTTTAGCCAGCACTTTTAAATTTTCTTTGATGTCAGGCGCTCTGGCTCCCGGTAAACAAGTGACTATGGTGGCTGGTGTCTGTATTTTCACGTTCCGTGTAATAGAAACGAATGACTAGGGCACTTTCAACAGGATACTCAGTGGGTGCTTCACTGAGAGGGGAAAACCTGTTTGATGTTCTAACCGGAACGGAAGAGCGGTTCTTTGATCCACGACTATGCTGTCTGATTGTCACCCAGTTTCCCTGCTGCGGGGGCCCTGCAGCCGGAACCGAAGAATGTACAGAGTTCACTAAGCTATTTGCATCCAAATCAGTGTCTAAAGCTGTTACATCCTCACTACTCTCAGATAAAGTATGGATGCGTGTTTCTAATTCTGAAATCTTCTCCGTCAGCCTAACTATCTCCTTACATTTATCACATGTGAAGCCCTGTTCGCCAGTGGAGAAGCCTATACTAAACATGCAGCAAGCGGTGCAAGTGACAATAACAGGAAAAGACATGACTTACCGTGTTTGTTGATTAATCCAACTTACCACAATCGTTTGCTGGACACTATTTACTAATCCAACTAATGAACTCAGAAAAAGGAAGACCCGGGTGCAGAGATGACAAGCTAACAGGCTAGCGAAATGCTAACGTGTGATGGTGATTTAGATTAAAAGCTAGCGATGCCAAATTTAACGTGATAGGCAATTTTTAAACAATGTATGGTGATGAGTAAGTTATATTTAGCAGTAGAACAAAGAGAAAATATCAAAATAGAGATTCAAACGTAAGCACGGCTGTACAGAGCTACAGACAAGGCAGAAGGCAGACAGGAGACAGGAGCAATCGATCAAGCAGGAGCAATTGATCAGGATCCAAATGTAGAAAAGGGCGATCAGTACACACTTAATTAGGGGTTTATTATGAGACAAAAGTGGCGGTTGAGGCTACTTCTGTGTTTTGTGCCATGTGATATGTGGCATTTTACACATGTGACTTTATTTTTAGTTACTTTTAGATGTGTTTTTTGTTAGTTGGTTAGTTGTGCACAGACAGACAGAAATCCAAAGCCTAGAGGCTAAGGTGAACATGTTTTAGTAAGGTTTTTATACATCTTTAACAAGGCATTCTTCCAAGTTAGACATATTACAATTAGCAAAGCTACCAGGTCATCGGTTCTTAACCTTTTTGACTCTAATTGTCCACAAATTCGAAATTAGTTTTTTTAGGGCATTCATTAAAATAACTGCATTTCAGCATTTCAAAAACTTTAAGAGCTGAATGTTCTTCAGGGCTCCCAGTCTTTTTAACCAATTAATTTATATAAATCCAATCATTTATAATTTACAAGGATTTTTTTGAAGAGTGTTTAGAGCTCGGCATAACTAGTAACATAAAAATACTGATGGCTTTTTACAATTTAATTAATTTACATGACTTTTCGAAGTCTAAATCACACTTCCTCATCTTTGTTCTTCAACCGTTTCTTCATAGGAAACAAACAGTTGTTGAGGGGGTGAATTAAAGGGGTCATGAACTGGATTTTCTTTTTTTTTATACTGTTGTCTAAGGTCAACTTATGATGTTCTTATGATGATGGCAGTGGCTCAGTGGTTCATGTAGGTTGTCTACAAACCGAAAGGTTGGTGGTTCAATCCCCGGTTCCACCTGACCAAGTGTCGAGGTGTCATTGAGCAAGACACCTAACCCTAGCTGCTCCCAACGAGCTGGATTTCGCCTTGCATGGCTGACACCGCCGTCGGTGTATGAATGGGTGAATGTGAGGCAATATGTACAGCACTTTGGATGGCCATGGGTCTGTTGAAAGCGCTATATATATATATATATATATATATATATATATATATATATATATATATATATATATATATATATATATATATATATATATATATATATATATAAATATAAATGCAGTCCATTTACCAAGTTTGCATGTTTTTTTTTTTTAGATTCAAAAACATCATAATGAATAAGTACTAGGCTATTTTCTACCTAGCTCTTGAAACGCTCGGTTTTTATGGGCGTGCCGCATTGAAGACTTGGAAGTAAACGCCTACTGCTATGATTGGATAACAGTTTTGTATATTATAATGAGCTTCGGCTTCCTTATGGTGCGTTCACACCAGACGCGAATGAAGCAAATAAATGATGCTATTCGCACGTAGTTGGACGCTTGAACATTTTGAGTTTACTCGCTTCATTCGCACGTGAAATTCGCTTCATTCGCGTGTGACATTCACTACACAACAGAGGCGAATTTGCGTCATGGGAGGGGCTTCTGCCAGCCGGCTTGTCTCATTGCGAAATGGCTGACATGAATTGTTTTAAAATACGGTGAATAAGCTCAATTTGCAGGCTTTAACTAGCTTGTAGTCTCAATAGGGTGAACTCAGGGTGATTGGGACACTTTTTCCAAGTCATCTCAATGGCAAAAAGTGTCCCAATCAATCACTCTATGTATAAGATCATCAATCTATGATCTATGCATGAACCTATGTATAACTCAAATTGAGTAAAGAGCGTTTTTTACAACTTACCAGATTGTCCGACCTCCTCACTCACTTTCTTCTAAGCAAGATCCTTTTTATTTCTGTTTCTATAAAATACAGCTCCGGGTATCCACATACGATTTGCCCTCATTGTTGTCACTACTAGAGCAAGCTCCTGATTGGTTAACATGGTGCGAATATCAGCCAACGTTCAGATTTTTCAACTCTCGCTTGTGCGAATCACGCGCCAAACGCTCAATTCGCACCACCTCATTCGCACGAATCACGCCACAGAATGTCTATTTGCGTCTTTAAACTGACTTTTAACATGTAAATCACTCGCGCGAAATCCTTCATTCGCACCTGGTGTGAACGCACCATTACACATGAGGAATTGTTAAAAAAAATTCCAATGTGGTGAAAAGGCAACCGGAATGATTCGCCCACAGGGCTTGCAAAATGTCTTTATCAATGATTTATCTCTCATCCACCCGCAATTAATTGGAATGTTATTTTTTATTACTTGGCCGGCCCGATCAGTGGATATAACCGCAAACCATTTCACTATTTAAGATAGTGCGAGCCCTGGCCCATACATGTTTGAGTCTGATCACAAATCGCAGGACAATGAACCAACTCAAATTAACCAAACACAAAGCCTGTGACAGCGTGGAATTTATGTTTAGTTAGACACGTACATAATCAGTAGATATCAAACGGAACAATGCAATACTATCACATAAAAAAAAATGACTCACATAATTGTGTTGCATCATTCCTGTCAGATCCAGAAGCCACAGCATTGTTTTTTAATCTCATTCTGTTTGCAAATCCAGTCTCTTGTTTACAAACGAATCCACAGTGAAATGAAGCGAACAAATGCAATGTCTTACCCACATGAGCTGGATCTGCATTAAAAATAAAGTTCAACCATGCATTTTGGAATTCGAAGGAAGCTTATGGCATGTTTGAAACATAATTTTGCAATAATAACCCTGCTCCAATTAGAGAATGTCACTAGAGCAATATTTTTAGTAGTGAATGGCCATAATTTCGACAGCAAACTGATATGATTGATTTGTTACTGTACATACCAAAGGAATAATTCTGTTCTCTAAAAGGGTGCAACCAAAGTCCTTCAAAGGCAACTCATTTCGCTCTGCGGCCATCATTCACTCATGCAAGTAGAGCTCCCATCCCTTTGAATCTGGAAACATCAAATTCGCCAAATCCTTATCATCAAGATCATGCTTAAATTTCATATTTTAAATCACTAATGAATTCTGACAATAACTGTCTCATACACTTTGTTTCTAAATGCTCATAATGCGCATCTGGAGTCTTAAGCATGTGTCTCCCAATGATGCTGGTAAGTCACATAATAAGTCCTTTATAAGGACAAAATGGCGAGAATACGTCCAAATTATAGCCATACTACACACATTCATACTATCTAGAATGTACTTTTTTTGGTTGCAGCCAGTGATAGCAATCGAGCTAACCTGAAGGGAACCTGAAGTGCAGTTTGTTCACATGCCTAAAACCACTGTACATTTATGTGTGATTTTGAACCAATGAGAATACGTTGTGGGCAGGGCTACCAGGTTAGACTGGGTAAACCCAGCCTGATCTGCCGGCGAGTTGATTTCGCCCTGCAGCTCAGTCTGGAAACCTGTACATTCATTTATCCTGCTTCTGTTACACTTTTGCGGGAACCAATCACACACTGGCTTATCCACCTGGCGCGCTATTGGCGGGTTTAACACGATGACGGATAGGGAAGCGATGGATCGATGCTCGTTGATCACGCCTCTTGTGGTCTGATTGGTTGAAGGACTATCCAATTGCGTACAGAGTCATTTGAATTTTGCTTGTTTATCACGCCTCTGTTACGGGTGTGCAGGCAGGAACAGGCAAAGACAGGTAGTAGAATACTCCAACAACATTTAATACTTCAGAAGACTCAAATCAAAGTAGCACACCATACAAACACGTATACACAAACGAGATCGGACAGAGACTGAAGGAAAGGGAGGAACTTAAATACAAACACAGATGACTAACTAACGAGGGGCACAGGTGATACAGATGAGGGTAACTAAGGAAACAGACAAGTGGCGGGAAACTCAGACAAAGGAACATGTGATAACTAAAACCAGGAAGTACAAAACACAACAGAGACAGACAGTAACTGTGACATAACGCCCCCCTCCCAATAGGCGCGTCCTCGCGCCGTAGAAGACACAAATAGGGAGGGAGGGTGGGCACCCTGGAGTCCTGAGGACGGGAGTACTGGGGTCTGGCTGGCTGGGGTGCCTCCAGGGTGGAGCCGTGGGCGGCCATGGCGGGTCAGGAGCCGTGGGCGGCCATGGCGGGTCAGGAGTCTTTGGGCGCCTTGGCGGGAACAGAGCCCCACCCACATGTCTCCCACCCCCAGGTATATAGCCCCCCCCCCCCCCCAAAACTTTCTTTGGGGAATTAAGGGCTGGAATGGAGGACATGTGGAATGGGACAGTCCTGCGAGGTGGAGCAGCCTCGTGGAAGGCTGGAGCGGCCTCGTGGAAGGCTGGGGCGGCCTCGTGGAAGGCTAGGGGGCGGCCTCGTGGAAGGCTAGGGGGCGGCCTCGTGGAAGGCTAGGGGGCGGCCTCGTGGAAGGCTAGGGGGCGGCCTCGTGGAAGGCTAGGGGGCGGCCTCGTGGAAGGCTAGGGGGCGGCCTCGTCGAAGGCTAGGGGGCGGCCTCGTCGAAGGCTAGGGGGCGGCCTCGTCGAAGGCTAGGGGGCGGCCTCGTCGAAGGCTGGAGCGGCCTCGTCGAAGGCTCGTCGAAGGCTGGAGCGGCCTCGTCGAAGCCTGGAGCGGCCTCGTCGAAGCCTGGAGCAGCCTCGTCGAAGCCTGGAGCGGAGTCCAGGAAGTTCAGGGGTGCTGGAGCGAAATCCAGGAATGCTGGAGCGGAGTCCAGGAGTGCTGGAGCGGAGTCCAGGAGTGCTGGAGCGGAGTCCAGGAGTGCTGGAGCGGAGTCCAGGAGTGCTGGAGCGGAGTCCAGGAGGGTTGGGACTGGCACCTGGAAAGTTGGAGCGGGCTCGTTCCAGAAGTCGATTAGCCAGTGCTCCACTGCTGGCTTGGGTACTGGAACGGTGGCGGTAGCTCCTTTGGCTGGATTCGAGGGCTTGGGCGTGGCGGCGGCCATGTCTGCAGTGGGTGTGAGTACTGGGTCAATCTCTGGGACGGTGATGGATGGTAAGTGGGGCTGGACGCTGGCAGTGGGATCCTCTTCTACCTCGCCTACTACGAAAGATGATCCTTCCACCCATAAGGCAGCGTTGAAATACTCTGTCAGCGTCCAGCAGGAGTCTCCTCTCGGCATCACCAACCGGCTCTCGTCGTCGAGTCCGACCCAGAACCCCTCCATGAGCGAGATGTCGTTGCAGGTGGCACGATGGCAGACGCCCAGAAACTCCTCCACATACTCCTCCATGTCTCTGCCGCTCTGGAAAATAAAGATGATAGCCCCTGAGGTCTTGAGAGGATTCCCCATAGGGGCTACATTAATGGAGGCTATCTCCATTATTTCGGTCTTGGTCCGATCTTCTGTTACGGGTGTGCAGGCAGGAACAGGCAAAGACAGGTAGTAGAATACTCCAACAACGTTTAATACTTCAGAAGACTCAAATCAAAGTAGCACACCATACAAACACGTATACACAAACGAGATCGGACAGAGACTGAAGGAAAGGGAGGAACTTAAATACAAACACAGATGACTAACTAACGAGGGGCACAGGTGATACAGATGAGGGTAACTAAGGAAACAGACAAGTGGCGGGAAACTCAGACAAAGGAACATGTGATAACTAAAACCAGGAAGTACAAAACACAACAGAGACAGACAGTAACTGTGACAGCCTCTTGTGCAGCAGAAAAACAGAGCAGAGCAGACTCCCGAGACCACTGTTCAGTCTTAAATTGAGCTTGATCTGGCCAGGCAACTACAAGGTCGCAGTCACTACTTGAAGATAACTTTTGTCACTTGTATGGCTATGGACACATGTACAAGTGTATATATTATATTCACACAAAAGCAAGCCAGAGTCAATATTATAACCTGCTGCTAATACATAAACAGTTTTTAAACAGTTTTTGTTGACTTTCTTGTGAAACCGTGGTACTGATAACATCACTGCTCTATGTTTTTTTTTTTTTTGATTATTCATGCAGGAAGGAAAGGGACGTGGTAGTAATAATCAGTTGTTATCAACCCAGTCATTCTCAGAAAACTGTCAGAAATCAGTTAGCAAGTATCGGATAATTTCCACTGAATGATCCCTAAACCAAAGACCTGATAATAAATCACAGAAGATAAAACGGTAAGACAATACAATCTTGACACAAAATATTCAGTGTTTATACAGCTTTTAATCAGGTAAAAAATTAATGGATTTGTCAGTATGACTTAATGTGAAATATTTCATTGAATTGTTGAAATATACTTTTAGATTTATGCATTTAAGTACAAAATATAACAGTCAATTATCGTTGACATACCTACACACAGAGAAAAAGCTTGTCAAAATTGTACCTTTAGGAGTATAACAGTCACTAGGACAGGATATATTTGTACCTTTTTTACTCCTAAAAGGTGCATATTAGTACCTTAGAGTACAAATACGTACCTTAAAGGGTTAGTTCACCCAAAATTGAAAATAAAGTCAGTAATTACTCACCCTCATGTTGTTCCAACCATGTAAGACCTTCGTTCATCTTCGGAACATAATTTAGTATATTTTTGATGAAATCTGAGAGCTGTCTCACTCCTCCATAGGCTTTCAGAGGGACTGAAACTTGATGGCCCAGAATAGTAAGTAAAAACGTCATTTAAGGAGTCCAAATGACTACAGTGGCTCTGTAATAAGTCTATCATGCGACGAAAATACTTTTTGAGCGGAAAAACAACAAAAATAATGACTTTATCCCACTATTATTGTTCAATTTGAGCCTCTGACGAGAGTTCGCGGGAGTGCCACGACGCATGCGCGAGTGGCACTCCCGCGAACTCTCGTCAGAGAGTATATAGTGGGATAAATAGTGGGATAAAGTCGTTATTTTTGTTGTTTTTCCGCTCAAAAAGTATTTTCGTCGCATGATAGACTTATTACAGAGCCACTGTAGTCATTTGGACTCCTTAAATGACGTTTTTACTTACTATTCTGGGCCATCAAGTTTCAGTCCCTCTGAAAGCCTATGGAGGAGTGAGACAGCTCTCAGATTTCATCAAAAATATACTAAATTATGTTCCGAAGATGAACGAAGGTCTTACATGGTTGGAACAACATGAGGGTGAGTAATTACTGACTTTATTTTCAATTTTGGGTGAACTAACCCTTTAAGGTACTACTATGAACCTTTTTGTGGTAAAAAAGGTACAAAGATATCCTTTTAAGGGTACTGCCCCAGCGACAAGCTGTTGTACTCCTAAAGGTACAATTTTGACACCCTTTTTTTGTGTGTACTCACTCCTTATTAAAAGAATGATTTGTTTCAAAGCTGCTTTAAAAGCAACAAAATAACAGTATTGATGTTGTAAACATCTTCAATTGTGAAATTTCACAATTTCAGCTGTAAAGCAGCTCTAATAACTGTCCTCAATAACTGTGTGAATACTGCAAAGTCCATTAGTTATGAAGCAAACTCAATTAAACTATAAAGCGGCTCTAAAATGTAAAACTATGCATTTAAAACAAACAGCTATGCATAACTGTTTAAACCATTAAAAATAAATCGTTTACATGTAATAAACAGTGATCCACACATACTGTACAGTATATCTTTTTGATATCGGTATAACTTTTGACTGGTAGTGAATCATATTTTGTACACTTCTCAATCTGGTCCTAATAAACTTTTCGTCCCCTTGCAGTTGCAGTTGGCAGCCAAACTTCTTAAACATGGAAGTTACTACTGAAGATTACACCTATCTTATGATGACTCCCTGCCCGGACACCTTGCACCATATGAACAGCACGGCTTTGGTCCTCATCTACATCGTAGTCTTCTGTCTGAGCTTGCTGGGCAACACCGTGGTGATTTTCGTGGTGTTTTACATGGAAAACCGCAGGACGTCGACTGACGTTTACCTGATGCACCTGGCCATAGCCGACCTGCTTTTTTCTTTGACCCTTCCGTTCTGGGCCGCCTACCTTCACGCTGGCCACTGGGCGTTTGGCACTGTTATGTGCAAACTGATATCAGGCCTGCAGGAAGCCACATTTTACTGCTGCGTCTTCCTGCTGGCGTGCATTAGTGTTGATCGCTACCTGGCCATCGTGAAAGCGACCCAATTCCTTAACCAAAAACGGCATCTGATTGGCATAGTGTGTGCGTTGGTGTGGCTGTGCGCCATTCTCTTGTCCATTCCCATTATGGTCAATCGCGATGCCTTTGCGCCCGAAGACAGTGACATGACAATATGTCATGACAATGTGACAGTGGACAGCATGGACAACTGGAGGTTGAGCCTACGGATTCTCCACCACACTTTGGGATTCTTCCTACCACTTGCCGTGATGATGTTCTGCTACAGTTTCACCATGTGCAAGCTCTGCAGCTCGCGCAACAGCCAAAAGCAGAAGGCCATGCGGGTCATCTTGTGCGTCGTTCTGGCTTTTATCATCTGCTGGTTGCCCAATAACATCACAGAGTTCATAGACAACCTGATGCGAGGCGAGATATTGATGGACACATGCAAGCTGAGGGATCGTTTAGATGTGGCCTTGTATGTCACGCAGGCGATGGCTTTCACCCACTGTGCGATAAACCCTATCTTGTACGCCTTCATTGGGAAGAAATTCCGCAACCAGCTCCTGACTTCTCTCTTTAAGAAAGGCCTGCTGGGTAGAGGCGCGATGTCGAAATATCGAGTGGGATCTGTTCATAGCTCTGGGAGCACTAGGCACACGTCAGTGACACTGTAGTCAACTGAAGTTCTCTTACGAGGGTACAAAAGCCTTTTGCTGCTTTTAAAGAAGTAGTTTAGACTAAAAGGCTAGTTTGGTCATTATTAGGGGCACCTGTTGTATCCGTTGGCGTTCCTATTATTATTATTCGGTTTCTTTTTCTTATTCTTCCGTCTATGACAGCCCATAGAACCGTATGGTAGAAAGTTGTGAAATGTGGCACACTGATAGAGGACCGTCTGTCACCATAGCAAAATTGGTGTCTCTAACTCAATCCCTCTAGAGCCACCAACTGTCCAAAGTTGCACTCATGTTTATGCTAATAACTTTTGAACCGTGAGGGCTAAAAGCAAAATTTTTCCTTTGATTTCTTGGCTCAAGGAAATTCGAGTGCACGTCATTTTTCGTCATGGAAATTTTGAATTTTCCTAGGTTTTGTCTCCAATTTTCAAGAAAACCGAACCAGATCATCTTCAATGCCTACAAAAATGTATGGAATTTAAGTCGATTTGTCAAACCACTTTCAAATAACGCACATTTACATACAAATTAGACAAAGTGCCCACCAGAATGAACATGAGGCTATATCCTCACAGCCTTAAGCGTATTCTGACCAAACTTTGTGTGTGTTATGCCAAACATGACCTTAGGCTACATGCAGAGTTTCTGTGCAATGCCACCTAGTGGACAGGAGATATTAAAAATGTCCTTTTTTTTACTTATAACTTCTGAACCCTGGCCAAAAATCCCAAAACTTGTCTTTTTATATTCAGTGCAGCATGCCGAGTCGAAAGATACCCAATTTTTGCTATATCGGCCATTTTGGACATCAGCCATTTTGAGCATCAGCCATTTTGGACATCGGCCATTTTGAATTTTGTCATAAAATGCTATATTTTATGAACAAATTGGCAAATCGTTACAAAACTCGGTATGTGTCTTCGACACCATGTCCTGAAGGTACTCAAAAAAGTTCGGAGCAGCAACACCTTGTGGTCAAAAGTTATAATGAAATTTTAAAAAATGCGAATAACTTTTTATCAAATAAGCCTATTGTAATGAAACTGGTCTTAATTGATTTCTTGGGTCATGCCGAGAACATAGAATGGTCTTAATATATCTTTAATTGCTTATTGTTGCAGTTGGTCTGATGCTGTTTATTTTTTGTTGTTTCTTGGCCTCGATCATTGCTAAGTTTGTAACATCATAGGTGTGCGTGAGTAAAGAAAAAGACTATTTTTGAGTGCACTGTTCCTTCGCTTCCATGTAAACTACATTCTGCAGCAGGGTCATGTACAGGGGGGTGGCCCGGTGGCTAGAGCCACTGCCTCTCTGTCCTCATCAGCTGAGATGCCCCTCTTGCAGTCTATTGTCGCTACCCATCCCCACTAAAAGTGTTCTGTTTTCCCTCCGCTCAAGATCCACCAATTCCGCGAATCCGCTCCCGTGTTTTCCCGCTCGCTCCCCAGCATCACATCAGTCTTTGCGCGGAAAACCCAAGCAGAGACAACAGTTCCAGAATGTCGTCGCATTAACAGTATGCGTTACAATCCGCGTAATTATTAATTTGGTAGGTTGTTTATGTATTTCTGTCGGTATTTTTTTTCTCCTGATCTTCTAATAGTGTTAATAACTTAAAATACACGTTCTTGGAAGAGAATTATAATTCTTGTCTAATAAAGTTTTTGTACCCGATCTGATCTAATATAAATAACACCAACATTGCTGTTGATGGCACACTTTGTAGAATATATAGGCTAGGCCTAATTTCATATAATAGCCCATAAACTGTTACAGAATGTATAAATTAATTTTGATATAATTCGTATTACTTATATTTATATTTTAAAGTGTCATTAGTGTAAAATACTAAAGATATTCTAATTCTAATTTTATTTTGACAATTTAGTAGAATAATTGAATAACTGATAACAGAAAAATCTGAATCCCATTAAAAGATAATCATCTGAAAGCTAATTGTTTTATGACTTATGTACAAGCATATCAATATTTATTTATTTAATTGCCCATATTTTAATTGAAGATATGTCATTATAAAAAACCCCAAAAAACAATAGATTTTGTCTTAATACAATTCACTCAAACTATATGTTTTAATGAAAGTAAAGATGCCTGAAATGTAGGCTACATCTAAATCATGAAAATATTAAATATTAGCCCCGTTATTTACAATAAGTATTACGTTTAAAAACAATAACAGCAGTAACAACATGCCACTTGGGGCCTTCTGTGCCAAATATGGCTGGGTCATCTTAACCCAAGAGTCTAATTTTATCTTTTTTCTTCAAAATAAAAGCTATAACATTTACTCCACAAAACCAAAAACATTGTGTCCACAAATCCTTCATTAACAAATAGACATAAAAACTTTGATATTCAACATAATACAATGTTATATATTACTATTTTCGATAGACACAAAATTAGATGGATAATTTGTATGGACAAGCACTCAATTCTCGCCCCCAATGCCACCCCATCCCAGTGCCCCTTTTTTTGGTTTGGGCCACTGCCCCTCAAAATGTCTGTGCACGGCCCTGTTCTGCAGGTATATGTTACAATGTATATAAAAGAGTGTATTTGTGAATCATTTTCTGGTGATAAGGATCTTTTTTTTATTATTTTTAATTTTTTTGGGCTTGTAGTGACGCCACACCTCATGCTTTGAACGCTGTGGTTATATCAAAATGATCTGTGAAAAACACTTTGCAGAGGTTTCAGATTCTGTCAAAACAGAATAACTGGTGTAAGCAGAGATTGTCTTTTTTGTATATTTTTCATCTGTAATTTTACCAGTGTTGTATAACATACCATTCAAAATTTGGGGTCAATAAGATTTTTAATGTTTTTGACAAAAGTCTCATATGCTTACTAAGTATGCATTTGTTTGATCAAAAATACAGTAAAACAGTACACTATAAATATTCAAAGTTCAAAAGAATGGCATTTATTTAAAATAAAAATATTTAGCAACATTATATAAATGGCTTAACTGTCATTTTTGATCAATTGAATGTGTCCATGCTGAATAAAATAAATAATGTCTTCTTCTTTTTTTAAGTCTTACTGAAACCTTAACTTTTGAACAGTGTATGTTTAAAAAAGAATTGTAGTTGCTTGTTTCAGGGCATGTTATTTTTCTTCTTTCTCGAGTAATATGATATAAGCAAATGTTTTGAATCTGTTTCACAGCTGTTAATAAAGTTGTTTCAGAAAATAAAGAGTTCTCATACTTCTACACTAAACTCTGTTGAGAAATCGGTCTGCTCTGCGTCAAGCAATGACATTATTTCACTAATGTCTCCACTTCCCCTCGACGACAAAACAGAGAGAAGTGAAGCAACCTGTTTTCCTCCTTCACAGGTCACAACCCTAAAAGTATTACAACATCATGAACACACAAACAAACAAACAAACATACAAAATAAAGTTACGCTACTTACTGTATATGCTTCTAAAATACATATTAGAGTTTATTCTTTACTTATTAAAAGTATATTCATTTTTTGCATGTATGGCAAAATGACACCTGTACGTGTGATGTGGTTTGCATGAATACAGCCTTGAGAAATGGAAACAGGAAAAGGTACTTTTGAAACACAATCCAAATCTGTACAAATCTTTGTGCATAAACAAGCTCTTCTGTAATTCTTAATGCCGTATCATAATCTTTATCCTCTTTATATCTGTCATCAGTGCACCCCTGTGCGTGTGAATTAAGAGAAGGAAGATCATTTCTTTAAAAAACACTGCTTTGAAACATTTAGTGGTTCCGAAATATAATAAAAATCTAATAGAACTAGAAGTAAACAAAAACTATATAACATACTGTATGACATAAAATATAATTTTTAGTCGATTAACTAAAAATCTATTTTTGACATGTGGTAAGAAGCAATATTTTTCAGAAGGGTACAGGATGTGGCTTCACACATTTGTTTTCCCTTGTATTCAGTTTATACATTTACGTATCTCTAGGTGTGAGAGGGGCACAACCTAACGCAGGGTTAGTTATACATGCCAGAACCAAAAACCCATACGTTTTTATAAGCTGCTGAGGCAAAAACCGAGCGTTTAAGGGCACAAAAGTGTATCCAGGCAATTGAGACAGAGCGCCACATGTTATATTACACTGAGAACTACGTCCACTGGAGGGGAACGTATCAGCAACAGGAAATATAATATATAAAACTGACATTTGGATATTTGACTTAACAGTGACAAAATGTTTACTGCACACATAGGCATACTGAGACATACTGAGTGTCAGGATCCCAAAATGTACCCATTCTTCCAGCTGATGCTTCACGTCTTATTGCCTGTATCCACTTTTGTCTCCTTAAACGCTCTTTTTTTGGGGGGTCGACAGCTTATAAAAACTTATTTTTATATGTGTTTTTTTAAGCTTGTTTGCTGTACACTTTGTCACATAGCAGGGCGTGGCCTAAATGCGCTCTGTCTCTATTCTATACGTACCAGGAACCAGGAAAAAAGGTCAATGTTCAGAAATGATTCATTATTATTATTATGTTTTGAAATATGCTGTATAGCTGTGTTTTGCGGTGTGTTTGTTGTCAAACTCAAAAAAAAAAAATATTTTTCATTATTAAAAAATGGCATTATTTATATGAAAAAGTTAATAATTGTATTTTATTGACAAAATATTTCAGTTTGTCTTGTGTATATATTTTTTTTATTATATCAGATAACATTCTAAGCTGTCATATGGTCATGTTACAATGTACCCCACATTTCACTTCCATTCTTTCGGGGGAAATCAAGAAAAAAGTAGCCTATATACTGTATTAATGAAACAAAACCACATAATTGTACTAGACATGTAAAATGAATGTGGAAAAAAAATACTCTGAACCCCAAGTGTATTTACACAAACTGAGAAAGTACACATATCATCCCCTACATATCTGTATTGCATGTTTATTGCCCAGTGAGGTAGATGGTCTGAGTAGAGAAACTTCTAGTTGTAGTGCTCTGTAGCGCAGACTAGATGGCAACAGTTCAAAGAGGAAGTGAGGGGTCCAGAGTGATTTTGCCAGCTCTGGCTTTTTCTCACCCTGGATGAGTCCAGTTCTTGAAGAGTGGGGAAGGGTCTTCTGAGGTCTGATTTGGTAGCTGAACTGAACCAGACAGTTATGGAAGTGCAGAGGGCAGACTCAGAGTAGAACTGCAGAAGCAGCTCCTGTGGCAGGTTAAACTTCCTCAGCAGGCAAAGGAAGTGTACGACTTCTGCTGGGCCTTTTTAGCCACTTATCCTGAGGCAGATAAGTGTGGTGTCTTCTGTGAATTTCAGGAGTTTGACAGAAGGGTCTTTGGAGGTGCAGTTGTTGGTGTACAGAGAAAAGAGCAGTGGAGAGAGCAGACAGGACATGTGTGTCATCAGGGCCGTTTTTAGGCATAGGCAAACTAGGCGGTCGCCTAGGGCGCCATCAATAGGGGGGCGCCAATAAGCGCATATCTGGCACTAGATGTTTGTGTGTAAAGGGTGTCACGGCCACCCTTAAATGTTATTGCCGCCCCCACTAGTTCCCCCACACTATTGGATCAGAGAACTGTCAATCTGACGATATGCCATCAGATCAGAGTAGGCTACTGTCAAAAAAGTTCGTGTTTGGAGCGCTCAACATCACCATTAGATCAATGAACTCGGTCAATGCTTTGGCAAGGTAACACTTTTTTTTTACCATAAAATAAAGCTAAATTCAAACTAAAGGCCAATTAAAATAACATGTACAAATCTGTATTTTGTTAGGGCAGTATTTGTGGCAGTCTAGAAATCACGCTGTGAATGGGCAGATAGCATTGCTCAGTGTGTATGTTGGCAAAATATAACTGCACACTTACTTCAGCATTTCATGATTATCAGTTATATTTTGACTCTATAAAGCTTTCTTCTCTTAACTGCACCTCCAAAAGGTTTTTGCGCCAATGCATTGTTAAAAGAATCAGTGTGTTTTGTAATTGTCCCATATAAAACTTTAGCGGCCAATTTAAAAATGGTATAATAAAATGTGCAAATTCACAACATGAATCCATCCTTTATTAAATCACGTTGACGAATTTAACGTATCTTTATGGATGGTGTTGAATGCTGAATCGATTCATTCAGTTCTAATAGTGCTTAATGCAAGCAGTGTCGTACACACAGAGGGCAAAGTGTTGCGTTATTTAAAGGGGAAGTTCATGCATCAATGAGTAACAAAAACCACACTGAATCAGTATTTATTCTTATTACTTTCATGTGAAATGTACTAATAACATAATAATTATGTAGTTATTTCTGAGAACAATTTCTTAGTAACTAGGGAATGCACAAATATAGGCTATATATTATAGGCCTGGGGCTATACAGGCATCTGGCTATTAATTTGAATCCTTATTAACAAATATATATAAATATAATTTGGTATGTATGTATTTGTTCATTAATACCAATAATATCAATGTTGCAATGGGGGCACCAATAAGGATTTCGCCTAGGGCGTCAGAATGGCTAGAAACGGCCCTGCGTGTCATGGTTTGAATCAGAGGGGGGTGGGAAATAGCTGTAATTCAATGTGCTTCTGTATCCATATTCTGAATACTCTACTAGCGCATACATTAATTACCGTGATTTAAAAGACATGTTTACAAAAGCTCTAGGACTGAACATAAACAAATGCACGCCGTGCAACACCTTTGTTTCACTGCAGAACAAATGGGTGGAGCTTACATCTAGCTCCTCCTCGCTAGATGTCCAGCGAGGAAGAGTGAATGTAATTTGGGCCTAATGGGTGGAGATGGAATATCCAACCACACCCTAATTCTATTCATAACTCTATCCCTCCACCTCATTAAACGTCCAGAGAGGTGGAGCTGGAGAGAGAGAGAGAGAGAGAGAGAGAGAGAGAGAGAGAGAGAGAGAGCGAGAGAGAGCGAGAGAGAGAGAGAGAGAGAGAGAGAGAGAGAGAGATTTGAGATTTTAAACACCTTTAATTACAATAAGCAAACCTTCAATCAACATTTAAAACAAACATCAATCAATAAAAAACAAATTTTGTTTTAAATAAAAAAAAATAATTCATCGTTGACAATCTCGCACAATATCCCTTTATAACACCAAATTATTTCAAACTTTATAAGATCATCCATTGCTTTATAATAATTAAAATCTATTAGGATTCTCGATTTGACAGAATTACCAAACACAGCTTCTAAACTATTACATACACATTGATCAACTTTCTCCTTTCTTGTAATGTAAATCGCCATCTTTGCCTGGCCCAAAATAAAATTAAACACCTGACATTGATACTTCCGGCTCTGGGAATATTTGAAACCACAAATAAACGTCTTCATTGAAAAACACTCATTAAAACATTTAAAAATGTTGCTTAAAACAATAAATAATGGTTTCAATCTTAAACACTGCATAAATGCATGAAATACAGTTTCCCTTTGCAAACAGAAAGGACAATTCGGAACAACATCAGGATTAATTACCGAAACAAAAGCGTTCACAGCAATAGCCCCATATAACAATCTCCATTGCAAGTCCCCAATTCTCTTGGGCAATGGTGACTTATACAATACTCTCCACTCAGGCTTTTCATCCTCTTCTAACTGAAGTACATTACGCCATGACGTGTCAATTCTTTTATCCAAAGCCTTCTTATTAAACACTTTGACACAGATCTTATAACACTCCTTGCCAGATGAACAATCGCCTATTACAATCAAATCTTTGACTTTTAAAAAAGTGCTCTCACAATCACCCATCACGGGAGTTAGATACAAATTGGGAAATGGATCACTACAATCCGGGTTAATAATGCCCAAAGAATGGTCTGTTAACAATTTCAATTCGTTTTCATTAAGGGCTGACCTCCATTTGTCTAGTACTCTAGCAACCAAACGGGTAGACCTCACCCCCAGCTGTCCAGTCATTGAATTCACATCTTTAAAATCTGCTCTCCTGCTATCCGTTGTGCATGCCCAATAGTTATAATTCCAGAGTTGATAAGATTCTCTTCTGTCACAGAGTGACCCAGTTCATTTGACAGATCCAAGCGTGAGCCAAAAATTAATGGCTCTTGCAGCAACCAGTACAAGGAATTTACCGTCCTTCTCTTTGGTACTTCAAACAAAGACCAAACTTTAAAAATATTCCGATAAAAAACAGGAAACTTGGAGAGTTTTAGCTTTTGAGGATCCATCCAAAATAAGGCTTTATCCAGCCCCAGTCCTTCAAACTCTCTCAGTAAAGAGAAAGCTACAATCCTCCAGTTTGCATTTGAGTCCTTTAAAAGTCTTTGTATGAATTGAATTCGGAAAGCTGCTATTCGACTCTGTAAATGTACTAGTCCATGACCTCCTTCATCCTTAGGAAGGTACAGCACATGTTTCGGCACCCAATGCAGCTTATCCCAGAAAAAGTCTATTAGGATTGACTGGATCTTGCTTAAAAAGTCCGCTGGGGGGTCTACACAAATCAGACGATGCCAGAGAGCGGAGGCAACCAAATTGTTAATTATCAGTATTCGCCCCTTATAAGACATTTTTGGGAGTAAATACCTCCACTTATTTAAGCGCCCTTTTACTTTTTCAATCACATCTTCAAAATTTTTCTTAACAAAGTTCTCATTTCCCAAAAACACTCTCAAATATTTAAAACCATCCCTGGTCCATTTCAGACCAGCTGGAAGAATGGGCTCACCACGTAACCAACTCCCAACACTTATGGCTTCACTTTTTTGCCAATTCACTTTTGCAGAAGAAACACTTTTAAACTCTTCCAATAATCGCAACATCATGTTCACATCATTTTGATCTTTAATTAAAACCACCACATCATCAGCATAAGCTGATAGTTTAACAGTATGGGTGGAATTTGGCATAACCACACCTGACATCTCTGCTCTTAACTTGTTCAAAAGAGGTTCTAAGGCTAACGTATACAGCATTCCGGATAGTGCACAGCCTTGTCTAACTCCTCTTAAAACCTTAAAAGGAGAGCATAAGTCACCATTTAATTTCAACATACTCTCAACGTCACAATACAAAGCTTTAATCATCAATATAAAACTAGGACTAAAATCGAAAGCTTCAAAAACACTCCACAAGTAATTGTGCTCGACTCTATCAAAAGCTTTTTCCTGGTCGACTGAAATTAAACCAAAATCTGAAAAAGTCTTGCCATTATCTAAAATATCTCTTATAAAAGAAATATTATCAAAGATTTTCCTACCAGGCACACAATATGTCTGATCAGAATGAATAATTTGATCTAAAACTTCTCCTAATCTATTCGCCAATACTTTCGAAAGTATTTTATAGTCGTTGCACAACAAACTTACAGGCCTCCAATTCTTAATCTCACTTAAATCTCCCTTTTTCGGGAGCAATGTAATGATTGCTCTACGGCAGCTTTTTGGCAACTGTCCATCCATTAAACTCTGATTGAAGACTTCTAGTAGATCTGGACCTACCTCTGCCCAAAAGACTTTATAAAAATCTACTGAAATGCCATCAATCCCGGGCGTCTTTCCGTTTTCCATACTTTTAAGAGCTCTCTCCAGTTCTTCCATTGACAGTACTTTGTTAATTCCGGTATTAGCCTCTTCAGATACTTGTGGCATATTTAAAAAAAAAACATTATTCAGGCCTTGTATACCCAACAATTCACTTTTATATAAATCCTCATAAAATGTAACAGCTCTATTCCGAATCTCCAAAGGATTTCGCAAAAGGACTCCCGTTTCTGAGCGCAGAGCATGAATAAATCTATTCTGCCCATTTTTCCTCTCCATGTTAAAAAAGAATTTTGAGGGTGCATCCATAGATTCAATACTCTGAAAACGTGATCTAATTATTGCACCCTGTGTAGATAAATCTAACAATTCAGTCAAAGAAGCTTTCTTTTTTTTTAAAGATTCTAAATGGGTTCCATTTTTTGTCTACTCAAAGAGTTCTTGGAGTTTAACTAAATCTTCTTCTAGCTTCTTTATGGACCAAGTTCTATCTCGTGTGACGTTGAGAGTATATTGTTGACAGAGTTGTTTAATCTGAGCTTTTACAAACTCCCACCATTGTTGTAAAGTTTGAAAAGAAGACTTCATGGATTTTGCATTAACCCAAAAAAACTTAAAGGGGTCATAGAATGACATTTTTGTACAAGTTAATATGATTCTTTAGTGTCTAAATGAAAAGTTTGTAATATACTTTAATTAAAAATTCTCATTAGTATTGTAAGAAAACACTCATTTTACCTGGTCAAAACCAGGGTATAAAAACATTTGAGGGTATATTTTCGAGAAATAATGGCAACGGGAGTCTCTGAGGAAACATCTGAGCAACCTTATCATTTTGAACCGGAGTCGGACTAAGAACAAGATGACGAACCCATCGAAGTTCGAACAGGACGTTTCTGAATGGTTGGTTAACGTCATGTCACTTTGATCTATCTTTGTACTGGCAGAGTAGTGTAGTTGCTATGTGTTTACTGATGTGTTAGTTCATTGACAGATTGATGTTATGTTATAAGATTTTTTTTTTTACATTACTTCTTAATCAGTAACAGACACCGTTATAAACCATGTACAAAAGTAAGCTTAGTGTAGTGTTACCACGTTAACTTTATCACCCGAGTACACAGTTTGTAATAACAAACATAACGCGTTGTTCATTATAAACGTGGGATTATGAATTATATTGAGAACATCATACACAGAAAGCATGCCGTAATGTAACTTACCCTGTAAACTTTAGCCTCATTCATCGTGAAGCGTGCAAGCGATTTGCAAAGATTAATATAAAGGTTAATAAAACGTTACACTCACATCTTCCTGAGGTGCAGCAGGAACACGATCCTTTTTTCAAGAGCAGCTTATTAGCAAAACCTGCTTTATACTGACGCTCGTTTATAAAGCAGTCTGCTGAGAAATGATTCGCGCAAACATTTACGTTGATCAGGGGGAATGTTCCCTTCTAAAACAAAACTCAGCAGCCACTGGGTCTTCAGCAGTTCGGATTTAGGAACATCAAAATGACTGCTGTGTTCGTTATTACACACAACAACAACACAACACCACAATCGCTTAGACGCCATTCTGTTCCAGAGTATCAACAATGGCGGACTGATGACAGCTCGCTCAGGGTGGGTCTGTGTTGAAACGCTGCTGTCAATCAACAATCGCAGGAGGGGCGTACACCGTGTAACGTCACACGGTCAGACGGCTCGATTTGAGACAGGGGAAAATATATAAGGAGATTAAAAAAAAAACACTGGATGTATTTTTATCATTATAGGATGGTTGTGTACAGGCACTGCCAACACACATTTCCGTATAATCAACTTGTAAAAGTGCATGTACCATTCTATGACCCCTTTAAAAACATCAATAAAATGTTTATCACATAACAATGTATTATTAAAATGCCAATAGGCACTTCTCGGCTTTACACAATCAACGAACATCTCACAATTTACCAAGCTGTGATCAGAAAATCCAACTGGACATATTGAACAATCTTTAAAAAAATTCAATTGATGCTTGAAACCATAAAATCGATCTAATCTTGCCAATGATAACTTATTTTCATATGCATGTACCCAAGTATATTGTCTTTGTGTATAATGAAAATTTCTCCAGATATCAATTATATCATGAGACTTCATTAACTGAATTAACCTCCTACGAGTGGCTCAACATGATTCCTGTCTAAAACATTTTCAGTACAATTAAAATCTCCCCCCAATAATAACAAACTCTCTGGATCACAATCACTTAAAGTTTTGCACAGAGTGTTTAAAAACAGCATTCTTTCAATTGCAGCGTTTGGAACATAAACACAAATGAATACAAAAGAAAAATTGTTTTCATAAAAAGCTTTGACTTTTAAAAGTCTACCTTTAATTATTTCATCAACTTTATAAGATTCAGGTATAAAACTTTTCGAAAACAAAATAGCAACCCCACCGCTCAACGAAGTAGAATGACTAAGGACTGATAGCCCATCAAACTCCATCACCCAATCTGAAACATTTGATAAATCACTATGTGTTTCTTGCGTGAATAAAACATCAATCTTCTTCTGTGTCATTAACTCAAACAACTGTGCTCTTTTCCTACTTTCTCTTGCTCCATTAACATTTAAGGAAGCAAAATTTACCTCCCACTTTAACCAAGAAAATAAACACGAAGAACAACAACCCTTAACCATTTTGACTATTTTCACTGAGTTCTGATTGAGCATTTAGTCTGGCAAGTATCTTTTTTAACCGATAACCTTCTTGGTCGGTGAAACAACTCTCACTCCTGAAAGTTTTCGCCTTCTCAATAAAGTGCAATATATCTGGAAAAAACTCTTCAATTTTTACTTTCCTTGCATTTTTTGTCACTTTTAAAAACTGTTTGATGTCGTCTACACTATATACTCGACTAGAAAATCCACTCTGAGGTAAACTATCTGCAATACTGCATTCAGAGACCTCACTGTCACTTTCTGTATCAGTATGGCTCACCTCCCGAACATCAATTCCTTTAATCGGTTTATTAGCATAGCGTTCCTTTAATTTTCTTTTTTGCGGTGTTTTAAAAGAATAATCCTCTAATTCACACACAGAACCCTCAATATTATCCACATTCATCGCGTTCTGTTCGTTAGATTCAACCGCACTATTGTCATCATCTCAGTCGTTTGATTTCGAGCTGTTGTTGTCTGACTGCTCTTGACATTTTCATTCTCTTTGTCTATAGAGACCGCTAATTTTGCACTTTCAACTGGTTTGACTGTTGTCGTCTCATTTGTATTTTTTTCCGCATCTATTAAAGCAATGGGTGCACAAACTACACCTGTTCCCGGCCTATCCACGTCTAATGCAACGGGTGCACTTGTTCCCGGCCTTTCCGCATCTACAGTTACGTTCTGCAATTCTCTAGAAACTACACTCGTAGCTGTTGTATCATCAATTGTCTCAGCACTTCTATCATTTGCTTTATCCACTTTCCTAGGGCAATCACGAACAAGATCGATGTCCGTTTTCTCCACACCCAAAACATTTCATTGTGTTCGTTGTGGCGAAAATCACATAATTAAAATCTTCATGATGAAAATTTAGAGTTAAGTCCAATTCTTCAACATTATCTTTTAGAATCATATAGACATACCGTCTAAACGACACCACATGCTTTAATAGAGAAGACTTTCCCCCAATCGGAATCATCTTTATTGTTGATACCATTTTACCATATCTTGAAAGCATCTCTACCAAAACCTCATTCTTAATAAAGGGTGGCACGTTAGATAACGTTACCTTTTTCGAGGGTGTAGAAAGAGGAAGCACCTGCGCAAAAATGCCACGAATATCAACACCAGTCTCCACCAGTTGATTCGCCAATTCAATTGTCCTAACGAAAACAACAACAGCACCATTCATCCACGATGCTGACAATATATTCTCATAACCAATTAACGTACCTATAGCTAAACTACATTCTTCAACACCAAAAACTGAATCAATTTTAACCGCATGCCGTCTCGTTAGAAACCCGAGATTCTGTACACCTGGATTCGCCATGCTCCCAGTACAAACACTGGGAGCAGAGAGCCCCGCGAATTACCCACTTCGCCAACACTCACGAGGTCAACAAAGTCACCCACCAAACAAAACAAACATACACACACACACACACAAAAGATAGAAAAGAAAGAAAATAGAAAAAAAGATCACTCGTACCTCACGCTCAAACACTCCGCGCTCACCGCTCCTCCTCACACTCACTCAATCCGCACATGCGCACAGACAGACAGAGAGAGAGAGAGAGAGAGAGAGAGAGAGAGAGAGAGAGAGAGAGAGAGAGAGAGAGAGAGAGAGAGAGAGAGAGAGATAGCTGCTACCCTCGGACTGTCATGGTAATCTGTGGTCTGCACAGCAGCCCCTGTCCCTTTGAAAGTGAAAGTGCCCTTTTCGATCACACCACAAGAATGCGATTCTTACCGAGGGGGAGAAAATACAGCCCTGGGGTAACCTCTATATGGCCCTGACAAGTAGTGCAAATGACTCTGGGATCATCTGGGCCACACCAAAAGTTGCAAAACACTCTAAAGTGGCCTCTGTTGACATGATTGGAAGAGTTCTGTTTTTTTCTCAAAAAAATAGTGTGACATTGTTCCAGAGAGCCGTGTTACTGGCAGGTTTTAGTGAAACGCTGCAGAGCTTCTCTGGCCTGACGGAGGAAACGCAGCGTGGTTTTGGTGCTTCAGGTCTGAGGCCATGAGCTCAGCCCGGCCTGTTGAAAGCCTTGGCTCGCACTGGCCCGACAGTGAAAAAGCAGTCAGTTTAATCCTCTCCTTATTTATGGCAGGAGGAGGAATCCGAATGCTCATACTGCTGAGTTCTAGGATGTTCTGTCAGGAATTAACAAGACCCAAGTGCAAAGATGAGCTGTGAATGGTGATTTATTAACAAAATATGTAACAATGTGTAACTGTTGCACAGTCCAGAGACAGCCCCACAATAAAGGTCTAGACTGAAGACTTGGGCACAAGATTGAGCAGCCCGGGAACCAGCAGTCAGTGGAGTCTCAGGACTCGACAGACGCACAACACAACAGGGAACAAAACCACTAAAACTTTAATATACGCACAAGGCAGGGCAAACAATAGAGTTATGTGTAGTGACGGGACGGTTGATACCGGGGCTCCGATGCAGTTTCCGAAGCACTATTGTAGTACACACTGTCCCAATGCTAGTATCGAAATGACAATGCCATGTGATTGATGATGTTTGAAGCTTCGGAAGGCATGTGGTATCGGAAGGTCAGGACAGCTGGTTTGAAAAAATGGACCCCACCTGATGCATAAAAGGGAAATGATAATCCCTTCACCCTTGTGTTTGACTTTACATTGATTTGGTTGGGTGCGTTTGTGTGTGTACATTTATTTGGGATTCAGTTTTGAGTAAACTGCAAGCTCAACACCAGACAGAACCTGAATGCCTGTCACACCTCTGTTGCATTAAATCATGTTTTATAGGTCTCAGAGACACGAACAGAACATAATGGTTAAACAGCTCAAAATATTTTTTCAACTACTCGCGTCAATTATTAATTATGATCACATACTTGTAGCCTATATTTTATATTATTGATCAATATGTGAATCGGTTGACAAGGCTACACATACGTTTTATTTCAACAAATGACAACCAAAGTCAATCCCATAGAAGCTTGTGAACAGTTTTTGAAGTGGCTGCGTGTAAGTTATGCTAATTCAAAAGCCATTCTCGTAAATGTAATGTTAATTATCAAACCAAAAAAAATACAAAACTTTCATGAAGACTCAGCAATGTGATACTTTTATTGAGTGATAGGCAGTGGGTTTAATCAGTGACATTATTATTAGATTTGCTTTCCGCCGTCTTCCTGTCACCTCTTCAACTTGCTTCCCTTAGTGGTTTTACACATAGAAAAGGCCGAAAAGCATATTACCATGTCCAGTTTTCTCCCTGAACGATGATGTAAGTTCCTATGGCAAATCTCGATGCAGCATGAATGACCAATGGCAACATTTTTCACAATCACTACCTAATACTGCTAGCAGAAAGGCAGCGCGATACAAACAAACCATACTAGAACTCAACACAGCATAACAGCAGCTTCACATACCGATGGCAGGCAAGTCTTTCAATTCGGTAGAAAAATCGTTCCTCTTCATAACATAAGGATCACGTTCATGTTGTGATTTTCAGTTTATTCTCCCATCATTAGCTTAGATAGATCATTTAATTTTATTTTCAAAAAGGAAAGACCTCATCCTCATTACTGTAGCTTGTTTTTTGTTTTTCTCATGCATATTCTGCAGCAGAAATACTTGATAACCATATATATGATCGGGATTATAAGTGACACAGCAGAAAGCAGGAACAGTAGGACATCGACAGAGTGATAAGAGTACCAGGGCATTTTGTGAGACTCTGTTTGCAAGTGAGCGGCACCTTTGTGCCTCATAACAAACTCAATCCAGAAGATGCCGTTGTCCAGAGGCTTCACTGGGACGTCCTTGTGAAGCCTTGAGAGCCTCTGCATGTTCTCCCAATAAGAGGGCTCATAAAGAACCTCTTTAACAGTTTTAAGAAAGGAATCCTTATCAACTGTGGCAAAGTCTAGATTCTTGGCTACACCCTTTACTCTCATTTTTGCAAGATTACTAGGCTGGTCAAAAATCAGCCCAAATCCAATGAGTGGCACCCCGTGGTAGATGGCTTCCTGAATTCCATTGGTTCCTCCATGTGACACAAAGGCTCTGGTCTTAGGATGACCCAGAAGATCATTCTGAGGCATCCAGTCCATCATCAAGGTGTTGTTCCCTAGTGCAGATGGTCTCTTTCCTTTGTAGCTCCAGATGATCTTCTGTGGAAGTTCTGCAAAAGCTTCAGCAATTGCCTCTGCCACATCAACAGGAAGCTGACCAAAGAGAGTGCCCAGAGACATGATGACGACACCATGCTCACCAGAGCTCTGCACAAAGTCCTCCAGGTCTTGTGGAAGAGGCTTTGACGGCTTGCAATGAAAACCTCCCATGTAGACGATGTTTGGCATAGTGGGACGCGGGAATTCAAAAATAAAATCAGCTCTATGGAGCCACAGATCAGCACTTTGAACTAAAGAGAAGTAGGATGTTCCTGGGCCAATGAACCGTTCACAAAGTGCATCATACGTTGGAGTAATCATGATAGCTAGCTGTATTTCTGGTATGATGTACAGCACAACATTCTTCACTCTTTCCAAGAAACTCATGCGGTCTGATAACTCCAGCATTGAAACAGGAACATAAGAAAGTGGTGAAGGAGCTATTACAAAATGAGCCTCACTGTAAACTGTCCAACGGACATTGTAGACAATGGGCAGTTTGAGATAATGACCCAACAGAACACCTCCAAACATGGCCGGATCTGTTAGAATCAAATCATATTTGGCATCTTTTAAGGACTGCATTAGCTGCTGGTCTTCAAACATGCTGATTATCATCTTGCTTTCCACTTCAAGCATCCCTAAAAAACCTTTCCACATAATCATCTCCAGCTTCAGACGAGCCCAGATCGAATCCTCCCTTATAATTCCCAGTACTCTGGATGCATATGTCTCAAGGAGTTCTTCACTAAATCCTCCTTCGAACTTGAGATTGATGGATGTGTAGTGAGGTGAGAATTCTTTGATGTACAAGCTGTCTGCCATCCGAATGGCTGTAACATTGTGACCTTTGGCATTAAGTGCTTCAACCAAGATGTTCATGTTGACCCAGTGACTGCCACCCACAGGAAAGACAAGAACCTTCCCGCTCCGAACAACTGGGACAGTCGTCAGAAGGAGGGTTAGCATGATTGGCCCAAGCACCGGAAAAACCTGTCCATTCTTAGTACCTATCGCAAAGGAGGAGGAAAAAAAAGATACAATTCCAAACTAAGTAATTATGTTTACTGTGTTAAAAGGATAGTTCACCCAAATGAAAATTCTGTCATCATTTACTCACCCTCAAGTTGTTCCAAACCTGTATGAGTTTCTTTGTTCTGCTGAACACAAAAGATTATATATTGAAGAATGTTTGTAACCAAGCAGATAGAGCAACCATTGACTACCATAGTATTTTTTTCCCTACTATGGTGAGTAAATGATGGCAGAATTTTCATTTTTGGGTGAACTATCCCTTTAAGATACAGTAGCCTATGGTTAAGATCCAGTATCTCATTCTTGTTTTCTTACTTTATTAAAAGAAACAATATACATTGAAACTGAATCTATAGAGGGAATATATGTAGAGGCAAATTTCAGCATATAAAAATATGAAATTAATTGCATTAACTCCAAAAAAACAGCATTATTGACAGCCCAAATGTATACAGGACCCATATTTATTTGATTAGGGAAACATTCAAATATTACAGAGCAATATAAACATGAATCACAATAAAAGAGAATCTTTTCAAAAGGAAAAAAAAATTCTCACCCGTCATCGTGTATAATGGAAACTCTACCAGGTTTACTTTTGTTGAATGGACTGCAAGTCATCCAACTACAAGCACAACCTTTGTCCTTGCTATGCATGCCAACATCTCTTTATATGAGTGAAGGTTCATTTAACAAGTTTTAAAAGGCAAGGGGCATTTACCTTCAAAGATCTAGTTAATTAGTTACTATTCAGTAGGGGCACCAACTATTAAGGCTGGAAGTAAAATCCGTTTTAAGTCCTGTGTAGAACAAATACCTGTTGCACCATCTGGGTGTAGCGCATGTCTAATGCCCTGTCCAAATACCCACGCTTGCGGTCCTGGCCACTTGAGAGCACGGATACACGACTGGAAGTAAGTGCGCAAGACTGTCCCATGTCTTAAAAATGCCAACGTCCTGTGCCCTTAAAGGCACAATATGTAAGATGTTTGAATATATTGCAGGGCCGTATTTATTTATGATTTAATGCCATATCAGCAACAATGGCTATATTCATGGCAATCAGCAGTATCACTTCAATACATTGTTTACAAAAATGTAACAATTTTGTCCTAAAAACAATCACTATAAAAAATCATATATACCAATAACAACAACAATAATAACACCAATTACATAGAATCTTTCAATTTAATATTTGACAGAAATTCTAAAATTACTCCAAGAGAAACATTTTTAAAAATGTCCATTAATCTGTTTTCTGAATAAAACCGTTCTCTAATATTATTTAAAAAAGGACATTCTACTAAAATATGTTTTACAATCGTGAAATTTTTACACAGATCACAAACCGGTTTCTCTTCCCCATTCAATAAATATGAATGAGTGAGTCTTGAATGTCCAATTCGGCATCTTGAATATACAACCTGGTAATATCTATTTTCAAAATAATAACTAATAACGCCTTGATTTAAAACTGGATTCACCTCATATAATTAGTTATTTACACATTCGTTCCATTCCATTTGCCATTTCTTGTAAATGTACAGGTTCAATATGGGTTTAACGTCAGATGCTGGTATTTTACATTCTGTCATTTCCAACTGAAGTGCTTCCTTTGCTGCTTTATCTGCCTGTTCATTACCAGTCAAACCCATATGGCCTGGAATCCAACAAAAAATAATATTAACATCTTGTTTCTTTAAAGAGTCCACTTTTCCTATTATGCTGGTAATTATAGGATGTTCAGTTTTCAAAGTATCAAGTGCTTGTAGACAGGATTTAGAATATGTGCAAATTAAAAAGTTACGTTGTTGTTCCTTCTCTATTTTTTCAAGAGCTAGAAGTAATGCACATGCTTCAGCTGTGAAAATTGAACTTTCTCCAGAGATACGCTTGCCATAGCGTTTTGGTTGCAGGGCCGTAACCACCATAGACATTGAGGGGGACAAGTATCCCCCCCCCCCCCCCCCCCCATATTTGAAATTCTTGCACTACTCTGCTGCACTTCATTATGCAGCGCTCTGTATGTTGTTGTTAGGATGACAAAAAGGTTTAAAAGTAACATTTTAGTCTGGTTTGTGCTCTGATCTGGTAACAGCGAGATGGCCAATCAAATCAAAGTAGGCGGGGTTTACGTTTTCTTTTGGCTCATGCAGTGCTCGGGGTGCTTCTCAATTCTTATTTGCGCATCTTCGTTTCCTTTCCTAGCTTCCTTTTCTCGACACGAGGATGGAGGAATTGAATCAAGTGAAATGATACATCTAGGGCTGTAATCAACCAAAGAAAATCTTGGTCTACTGAAGACACTGTGTGCAGTACTTGGTAGCCTTGTTGTCTGCCTAAATTAATTATAAATAAACATAAAAACTAGTAGGCTATTTGCAGTATATTAAATAGTTTTTGACCTGATTTTTTTGCACTGAAATGAGTCTGACACTCGAGTCTGTCGGCTCTGACAGCGTTGCATCACGTGCACCATCATAAGCCGCGTTTCCACCGAAATTACCCGGAACTATTTGTACCAGGAACTTTTTTCCCAGGAACTTTTTCTCCCCCAGACCTGCTGCTGTCTGCGTTTCCACCGCGGTCTAAAGTACCGGGAAGATTAGGCAAATTAGTCCGGTGATGTAGGACTGCGCGCTGCGCGACTGCTCCTTCCAGTCAGCGACGGACAGTAATAATTTTTGCGCGATACATGTCTGCAACAATAACAAGTGGAGGAGATGCAAGCAGCGCTGCTTTTGCTGGTTATGTATCGGTTTACTAAAGAGGTCATTAACAAAACGGCGGAAAAGAGACGAGCACTGATACTAAAGCGTATTCGTAAAGCTATATTTAAAATATGACAAAGTATGTTATCATCAGCTATTACGGACATTGACCGTGAGATGGCTGAGACGAACGCGCGCCATCGGACAGAAAGAGCAAGACTGATATTTATTACTGAACGCTGTTCGATCCTCGCAAAAGACTTTTAAAAATGCCGGTTGAAATAAAATGCTGCGTGAGCTCAACCAATCAGCATGTTCAGCACCCAAGTCCAACCCCCGAAAGTTCGGGAACTTTTCAAAAGTACCACCTCGCAAGCAGGGCCGTTTGGAGGGGGAAATATTTACCCGGAACTTCATTTAGACCCTGGTTCCTGCGGTCGAAACACACCGAGTTCCCCCCCAAAGTTCCTGGTTCCGGGGTAAAGTTCCTGCGGTGGAAACGCGGCTATAGCCTATGATTTCCGAAAATATAGTACTATGTTGTCAACTAGTGATATCATCACAAGAACTTTTGAGGAATATGCAACATAATTTAGACAATTGTTTTTGTCATATGTATTATAATAACTGACAGACACTACACTCTAAAAAAAAAAAGGTTCTATATGGCACCAAAAATGGTTCTTCGTCGTAATCATAGAGGAACCACTTTTGGTGCTATATAGCACCATATCTTAACATGTTCTGTATATGGTAGCGGTGCTATATAGTCAAAGAACCGGTGAAGAACCTCTGAAGAACTGCTGAAGAACCACTGAAGCACCAAAATAGGTGCTATATAACACTTTAAAAGGTTCCCCTATGATTACGAGCCAAGAACCATTTTTGGTGCCATATAGAACCTTTTTTTTTAGAGTGTATTATTTCAGCCGCTCTGTGCAGTTCAAACACAGGATCAGCTTTGCGGCTGAGACACGAATAGGCTATTAACTATTAAGCTTTTACTCTTAAACACAAAAGGCACGTCCACTTTAATAAAAAAGGAATATTTATTAAACAAGCCAGATAAAGAGCAGAAAAAAATGACCCAGAACCCTGGTCTGCAAAACGCATGCACAACATTACGTATAGCAAGCATTATATCAAACATTTATCGAACTGTTATCGTTTTACCGAGGAAAATTATTCCGCGATAATTATCGTTTTCGTTTTATCGCCCAGCCCTAGTTTATGCTGTCAATTATAGGCCACTCATCAGCAGTAATATGAATAATATGTACTGCACCAATGCAATGAATATGTGTTGGGTCTTGACTTCAATCAGGCCACTATGAACTAACAGTGAAAAACTAATATCACACTGATTTACCTGAACACATCTAACAGAGTTCTGCTCTGTAAATAAACACTAATATCATCAGCGATGTACCTGAACTCGGCTGATAGAGATCAGTAATGTTGGCATCCCCAGTCTGGTTGAGAGTTGAATTGTTCACCACACAGATGGACGACACACAATCTGAGCTTGTCACTAACTATTGAGGTGAGGACAACTTTTCTATTTTACAGTGTCAAAACAAAAAATAAGTCCCCTCCACTGAATATATTTTAGAACCATAATAGATAGAGATATATAAAATGTAAGAGTGAAGTAGAAGTAGACTCGTATGAAGTCTACATATGAAGTAGACTCGCTCCCTTGGTCAAAATCGAGGGAGCAAGGGTCTGTCCATATAAACTTCCCTTGTCCACTTCACGAAGTGACGCCAAGTCCATGGGTTCGATTTCCAGGGAAAGCAAGAGCTGACAAAATGTAAAATGTGTACCTTGAATGCAATGTAAGGCGCTTTGGATAAAAGCGTCTGCCAAATGTTAAGACTGTTTTTTTTTTTAAATCCCATTGTTTTTGCCTATAAATGTAATTTCATGTAATTTTATTTTTATAAAATAAAATATATTTTTTCAAAAATGTTTTCCCCATTTGTTTCTGATGGTCTAAACAAATGTAAAATAGTAAATTCAAAAAACTTTTGTTTCTGGTTCTCAGGAGGTTATATTCACATAATCCAATCAAAAAGCACAATTCATTGCTAACACATACTCATGTTTGTATTAGTAGTATGATATTATGCTATTCCAATTCAGCAACTGAAACAGAACTACAAAAATGGCCAATATACTGCACGTATAGGGAATAAGGAGACATTTCAGGCATTGCATTTATTTCACGTTTTGTTTTAAACACTTATTTGGGGAAAAAATAGGAAACACCTGAATATTTGAGATGAAAACATTATATATATATATATATATATATATATATATATATATATATATATATATATATATATATATATATATATATATATATTGTTATTGTAAAATGTTTTCATGTTAGTAGTAGTGTGCATATAGTACTGGGAAAAATGTTTAAAATTAATTTACAATGTTCCGTTAATAATATCATTTGTGAAATAAAAACATTACAATGATCGTGCCGCACAGTAATCATCCAGCAGGTGGCGCTAATATACTCTGCAGGCAAGAGAAGCTTACCGAAGAAGAAGAAAAGAAAAACACACATGTAAGTGCTCTACATGTTTTTATATCATTGCGATCTTCAGTGTGAAATCTCCACTTGAGGAAAATCCCCATTTACTAGTAGGAGACATCACACGATCCCTATAAGACTTCAGACACGACATCATGATCATCAGACGCTTCAGCTGAGAGAGTCAGTCGTTCTTACATTAGCATTAAATATACCAGTACCGATTGATATGAGCTGGATCATCTGATGTAACTTAGATATGAAGCTCAAAGAGCTGGAGAGCTGCCTTCAGCAGGTGGATGGGTTTGAGGAGCCCAAAATACTCCTGGAGCAGTACCCCACCAGTCCTCATATAGCTGGTGAGTATTATATTGATGTTTTTTTATATTGAGACTAAATAATGACACTTTTAATCAATGTAAGATGTGTATTGTGAATGTATGGATGTGGTCGTGCTGCTAATGTCAGATGAATAAACATTATATTAGCATATCTGAGGTACTGTATACCACAATTCAGTACATTTGTCTTAAAGTCACCATGAAATCAAAATTGATAATGCCTGTTTTTTATGGAATAGTACAATATTTATTATATATTATGTATCTGTGCACGTCTTTCGTTTTATTATTATTATTATTATTATTATATAATCGTAATCTTTAATGAAAATAACTTCCCATCCCTTTTGCAACAGCATCTCTTCTCCGATGACATGTTTACTGGCGCGAGGGCGGGGCCTAGGCTGTGTCCGGAATCGCATACTCGCTTGAGTCGCTACTTATTTTGTCCAAAAACTAACAAACTAAAAATATTTATACAAAAACCACTAGAACAATGTTATATAATTTGTTGACTATCCTAGCTTGGTCCTACCAGACTCTCGTACATTTCATTTGTACAGAGAGTCTGTCCACTCTCCATTGACAAGCGTTTACTTCCTTGAAGGTGGGAACTCTGTTGAAGTTTAAAGCTATTGGATCTGCCAAGAGTCACTCTGGATCTGCCATAACCAATCGCCAACGTTTGGTCATGACTTATGTCAAGTCAAGTCAACTTTATTTATATAGTGCTTTTAACAATGCAGATTGTTTCAAAGCAGCTTTACAGAGTTAAACAGGAAAATAATGCAACATAATTTTATTCAGCCGTATAGCCATTCTGGGGAAAACGGTGACGTCATCAGTTCAGTTCATCAAAAAAGTTTTTACACTCGCTTGATGTGTTTGTTTTTTTAGGCAATTCGAAAAAGGAATATTTCACGCAGCTGCAATGGAAAGATGACGGGGTATGTTTGGACAGAAGACTAGACAGAGTTCTTTATTAAACTCATAAAAGACAAAAGAATTAAGGCAATACTGGATTCTAAACAACAAAGAAATGCCATAATTTATCAAGACCTTAAAGGAACACGCCGACTTTTTGGGACTTTATCTTATTCACCGTATCCCCCAGAGTTAGATAAGTCCATACCATTCTCATCTCCGTACGTGCCATAACTCTGTCTGACGCACACACTGCTAGCCTAGCTTAGCACAAAGACTGGAGGGAAACGGCTCCAGCTAGCCTACTGCTCAATAAGTGACAAAATAACGCCAACATTTTCATATTTACATGTTGTGATGTGTATAGTTTAGTGCTGGGAATTGATTCAAAAAAATTAACTAATTAATCGCATCTTTTTCTGTAATTAATCGTGATTAATCGCAAGTTTTTTATATGTTTAGAGTATATTTTGATATTGTATTAATTTCAGTTACTCTCCAAATGAATGTAGAAACAATTTAAAGACAGCATATTTTAATAATATTTTTTGTAATGGCATCTTTTTATGACTGAAGGCCAGTATCACTTCTAAAGTGATACTTCAATTCTAAAGTCTCTATGAAACATCAATGACATTACATTACAGTATCACTGAAAGCTACCAATTTCACTGCTTTACAGTGTTAAACAGGAAAATAATGCAACAATTTTATTCAGCCGTATAGCCATTCTGGAGAAAACGGTGACGTCATCAGTTCATTTCAATTATCATACAGTGACAGTGTGGGCTTTAGATCAGTAATTTAGTTTATATGGTTAATTTAGTTTAATAATAAATAATTCAGATTTATTTGGATATTTAGTTGAAAAATGTAGTGTCCCCAACTGAGCAAGCCAAGCCAGAGGCAACAGTGGCAAGGAAACCAAAACCCCATCAGGTGACCTAATGGAGAAAAATAAACCTTGGGAGAAACCAGGCTCAGTCGGGGTGCCAGTTCTCCTCTGGCCAATTAACAAACAGCGTATTATTATTATTATTATTATTCTGGCAACTTTACAGGTCAGAGGTCACAATAGATCGGAATATTCAAAGGACTAGAGGCAACATGCTGGTGACAGGTTTATTGAGTATGATTTTGATTAAATAATTATTAAAGTGCAATATTCGAATGATCGGAGGCAACATGTCATCTCAAACTAGCGCACGACATCAACGTCATCGTTCTCAGCCACTCCCTCTGTTCGCTGATTAGACCGGTAAAAATTTGCCTGAAGAAAACCAGAGAATATACCGCTATCCCAGACGGAGTACTGAAGGAAAATTGAGCGTAAGTACGTAGGAGGGCGGAGCCAGGCTAACATTATCCCAAAATATTCCAAGAATGTTTCAAATCTAGAGAAATAAGCAACTTTAACCAGGACTCGGACTGTAACTGATGTTATTTTTTCCGAGTTAACGTCTCGCAATTCTTTCTCAGAATTGCAAGTTTATATACAATACACACAATAATAACACATAATTCTGCAGATTCATCATTGTAATACTAGCCATAGAAACGCATAATTCTGAGACCGAGGACGTGAACAGTTTCGGGTAGAACGTCGGGAACCACAGGTTGTCATCTTTTTGTTTTAACATACTTTATCATGGTATATAATATACCATTCAGTTCAGTCATGTGTTTTTTTCCTGTAGGCTGTATGTTGTACACCATCCACAACACTTTTGATGACATACAGAATAAACTGGTTGCAGACCTGGGCTGTGGATGTGGAGTGCTGTCTATAGGAGCTGCCGTCCTTGATGCTGGGTAACTCCATCCTTCGATCCATTACTCTAGTTTAAAAAAATTATTTGAATTAACATAACCATAATCTTTCCTTACAAGACTGTGTGTTGGATTTGACATCGACGATGACGCCTTGGATATATTCAAAGGAAATGTTGAGGAATTTGAATTGTCAAACATTGATGTGGTCCAGTGTGACGTGTGCTCCATCGGATCCTCTTACGGCAAGAAGTTTGACACGGTCATCATGAACCCACCATTTGGCACGAAGCACAACCAGGGTAAGAGTCTGTCTTAATCTCAACCTGCAATGCTTAATTTCTCAATAACTTATACATCCATGTCTTCCACCTTATTAGGTATTGACATGCAGTTCCTGCAGACAGCGATTTCCATAGCAAGTACGGCAGTGTATTCCCTTCATAAGACCTCAACACGAGATGTAAGTTACTCCATTGTGTCATGATTTCACAGCTTCAACTCTATACATGAGGGGGAAAAAATTTACAATTGATTTGCATTTTTGTGCAGCACATTCAGAAGAAAGCAAATGACTGGAAAGTGAAAATGGAAGTCATTGCAGGTAAAATGTACTACACTTATAAACATACTACACACTACTGGGTCAAAAAGACTTTATTTGAAAGAAATTATCACTTTTATTCACCAAGGATGCATCAAATAGATCAAAAGTGATAATAGCTGCATTTCCATTACCCTTCAAATTGTGCGAAATTGAAAATACGCCCAGTGGAAACTAAAACTCCCATATATCGCCAAAAAGTTTTTACACTCGCTTGAGGTGTTTGTTTTTTTAGGCAATTCGAAAAAGGAATATTTCACGCAGCTGCAATGGAAAGATGACGGGGTATGTTTGGACAGAAGACTGGACAGAGTTCTTTATTAAACTCATAAAAGACAAAAGAATTAAGGCAATACTGGATTCTAAACAACAAAGAAATGCCATCATTTATCAAGACCTTAAAGGAACACGCCGACTTTTTGGGACTTTATCTTATTCACCGTATCCCCCAGAGTTAGATAAGTCCATACATACCATTCTCATCTCCGTACGTGCCATAACTCTGTCTGACGCACCCACCGCTAACCTAGCTTAGCACAAAGACTGGAGGGAAACGGCTCCAGCTAGCCTACTGCTCAATAAGTGACAAAATAACGCCAACATTTTCATATTTACATGTTGTGATGTGTATAGTTTAGTGCTGGGAATCGATTAAAAAAAATTAACTAATTAATCGCATCTTTTTCTGTAATTAATCGTGATTAATCGCAAGTTTTTTTTATATGTTTAGAGTATATTTTGATATTGTATTAATTTCAGTTACTCTCCAAATGAATGTAGAAACAATTTAAAGACAGCATATTTTAATAATATTTTTTGTAATGGCATCTTTTTATGACTGAAGGCCAGTATCACTTATTCTAAAGTCTCTATGAAACATCAATGACATTACATTACAGTATCACTGAAACAACTTTTAATTTAAGTGAACTTAAAACAATCTTTACATAAACCCATTATAATAAATGTTATTTTTACCTGTGCCTTCCCTGTTAGACATATACAGAAATGTAATAGTTATCAAACACCTTTCCTAACTGCATAAATAATAAATTAAATATAGATTAATCATCATTAAAGCTACAATTTCCTCTGTTCCCGTTGTTCTTTGATGAACAGTAACGACAGCCATCTTAGGTTCTCCTGTCAGTCTAAGAACGGCCGCTGCCGAACTTGACGCTGTCCCGCGCGCATCTCATTTCCTCACAACTCTTTAAGTTCATTTAAAACTCCTAATGTGAGAATACCCGACAAAACTGGCGTTTTGGCAAAATTCACTGTGTTGTTGTTATTGTTTGTTCAAGAGCAAAAGAGAACTCGATCTGTGCACGTGCCACGAGACTGGCGCGAGTTTGTCTGTGCGGCAAATGTGTGTGTGTGTGTGTGTCCCAGCTGACATGACACACACACACAGACAGGACAGCGCGTTCTCTTGTGTCTTGTCACGCTTGTATGGTTTAAAAGCATTTACATGAATAAGAGCGTGATCATATAATGTAATGCTGGGCAAAAATTGATATAAAAACGGATGCTGCGTTAATTTAGTAAAATATTTTTAAGTTAAACTGAAAAAATGTATCACCCACGTTAACGCATTAATTTGCCCAGCCCTAGTTACATCGTGTACTAAGACCGACGGAAAATGAAAAGTTGTGATGTTCTAGAGCGATATGGCTAGGAACTATACATTCATTCCTGCGTAGTAATCAAGGAACTTTGCTGCCGTACCATGGGTGCAGCGACGCAATGATATTACACAGCGCCTGAAAATATGCTAACTTCCGTCAACATAACCTGCTAACACAGAGATGCTGGGGACAATTTTCATGCGCTGCGTAATATCATTGAAAATCGCAACCTTTCATTTTCCGTCGGTCTTAGTACACGGTGTAACTATGTACATCACATCATGGGAAAATGTTGGCGTTATTTTGTCACTTATTGAGCAGTAGGCTAGCTGGAGCCGTTTACCTCCAGTCTTTGTGCTAAGCTAGGTTAGCGGTGTGTGCGTCAGACAGAGTTATGGCACGCACGGAGATGAGAATGGTATGTATGGACTTATCTAACTCTGGGGGATACAGTGAATAAGATAAAGTCCCAAAAAGTCAGCGTGTTCCTTTAAAGCAGATATGAGGGAGAAACACCCAGAAACACCTCATATGTGGCTGCTTTCCTTGCCATTAATGCTTGGATAACACGCCTATGTCTCCTTTGATTAAAAATAATGGCTAGTAAGGTGACTCCGATATACGTAAACCTGCTAACATCAGTTGTCATGAGTTATCACTTTATAAGATAAAGTGTTTTAGTCGCATAACATCGATTAATGGAAACGCTGTCATTTCGCAATAGTTTTTTATCGACAATTAGAAAATATTGTTTATTTTGTATGCTTCTTTTGAACTTTCAAAACAAAGGAGTAATGATGCTGAAAATTCAGCTTTGCATCACATGAATAAATAACATTTAAAATATATTCAAATAGAAAATAGTTCTTTTAAATGGTAATAATATTTCACAATATTACAGTACTGTATTGTTTATTGTATGTTTGATCAAATAAATGCAGCCTTGGTGAGCAGAAGAGATTCTTTAAAAAATAACTTTCCAAACTTTTGAACAGTAGTGTAGGTTTTATTGTTTGAACACCAGGAGCATGCTGGAGTTTATGCAATGCATGTAGGTTGTAATAAGCTTTAGAGTTTGTCATAATATGATGTTTTATTTATCCTGAACTGTTGTCGTCTCCCTCAGAGCTCAGATATGACCTGCCAGCATCTTATAAGTTCCACAAAAAGAAGTCGGTAAGTCTGTTTAGCTACAAACCTGTAAAAAAAAAATTCTCACATTTTACACTTACATTAGCAACATGTAGGCACATTTTTTCAGACTTTACCATGATATACTGCTTATATATATGGTTTTTTTTTAATCTGACTATTGTAGGTTGATATTCAAGTGGACTTCATTCGATTTACTCCAATATAAAGGTGTCGGGGAAACAGGAGTTTGTTTTGCTTTCCAACATTTTAGTAGGGTTTTCTCTGTTGTACAAAATAAATTTTATAAATTGTAATTTTTGTGTGGATGCCACAGAAATACCAGCACTGCTGTAGGATTTACAAACACACTATTGTTGGAACTTTATTTAAATTTGTGCTTTTCACATTTTTGGCAGCATACACAGTTGAACATCATAATAACTAAAAACAATAAATTACACATCACACACGTTAGTAAAATACTGGGTTCACGATTGTATTATAAATACAAAATCATGTAAATAAATACTGATTAAGGAATAAATACACCTGAATCATGTTTGAAATACCAATACAATTTAGTTTTTTAGTTGCAAAATATTAAAAAGTAATCTATTGTGCTGCACACATTATCAGTAGCCGTGTTTCCATTACCCTTCAAATTGCGCAAATTGAAATTGCGAATTGAAAATACGCCCAATGGAAATGCGTCAATTTCGCAAAAACTCCCATATATCGCAAAAAGGTTTTTACGCTCGCATGAGGTGGTTTTTCAGGCAGTTCGAAAAAGGAAATTTTCGCAAAACTGTAATGGAAATTACAGGTCACCTGGTACGGTCACGCATTGCTCCCACATAGGGCCTACATATTATTTTTTTTCCACTCAAGTATGTCTAATAACGAGATCTTATGCCGTTAAAACGACACATATTTTCTCCTAATAAGGAAAGTGGCATAACTTTATAATGACAGACTCGGTGCAACCACAAATATCATAACTATCTATAGGCCTACTGTAATTAAGACATATATTTAAGAAATGTATTAAAACAGAAAGACACTAGTTTCAGCCTTGCTCAAAGACTGAGGAAACAGCCCAGCACGTCAATCCATTCCCGACGATCTTGGTTTGCGTCTTATTTATTAAATATACAGCCAAATAGTTGATTAAACATTGATCAAAATTAAAATACAATTTATACAAAACAAAATTAATTTTAAAGAAAGACTTTCTAGAAAACACAATTCAATGAAATGCTCAATCCATGTCCCCAGACATAAAACGCATCTGATTATGTGCCTTACTCATGCTGCTCACTTTTCATAATCAACATATGAAATTAAAAGATTATAATATTTAGACATAGCCTAACTATATGAAACTAAATAGGCTACGTTTTCTTTAACCCTCTGTCCGGCGAAGTCGTCGTCGCATTCTGATGGATTTTTTCCTTATTCCAGCGCAAACAACTCACAATACTACGTAATTTTTAGCCATACAGATAGACTAAGTGCAAGACATAATTATAAACAGTAAACTGTGTACTTTTATTTGTGTACACTCACAATAACAGCAAAGGCCGTGGACTCAGGGAACGGATTATTTTGCACTCCACTCCAAACGCTGTCTTCATTTCAAAAATATATTTTGTTTATTAAACGCAAAGTTTTTCATTTCAAAAGCATTTCTAAATTCAGTTTATATTTACAACAAACGAAATTCCAAGCCAAAATAATGAAGTGGTAAAAAAAAACCTTTGAGTTACCACCATGCAAATTCAAACTTTTCGCTCGTCTCTGTATGTGGCAATGCGTCACAATAATCTGGCGTATGTAAAAGTCGATCATTCTTTATAGATGATGGTATTTTTGGACAGAAGACGAGTTCTTTATTAAACTCATAAAAAACAATAGAATAAAAAATGCCACAATTTATCATAACACCTCATGTGTGCTGCTCAAGTATAAGGTGCTTTCCTTGCCATCAATGCTTGGATAACACACATGTCTCATTAAAAATAACAGCGTGCGGTGGCTGGGATATACATAAACCTAACAACATACGTAGCAGGATTTTTGGAATGATTTATCACAAGAGGAAAAAAATGGTTTTAGTCGCATAACATCAGTTAATGGAAACGCCGTCATTTCACAATATTTTTTTATCGACTTTTAGAAAATATCGCAAAAGTTTTGCGCAAATCTGTAATGGAAACGCGGCTACTGACTTCACATGATGAAAATATATATCATATTGACATTATCATTCAGTAGTTTAAAATTATACAGTGGGTTCAAAAGTCTGAGATTTTCTGGGTACCAATTCAAGTGATAAATCCAAACTGAAAATGTACCAAATTTCATTTAATACTTATATGGTTCTCTCCCTTTTGGAGCTGACATTAACAAAACCTGATGATCATGATCTCCAGCATGATTTGGGATGATCAAAAGAGCATATTGAGCATCTGACGTATGACATCTGACTGATGTAACACATTTGGAGGGTTCCTACACAGTATGGAATTAGATTTGAGTAATTTCCAGGTCATTTGATTTATGACCTAGAAATTCAGAACCTGAAGTATTGCTTATTCATTTTACGCCATTACTCTAACACTATTTGTTTCCAGGTTTAAACAAATACATGTGGTCTCAGACTTTTAGACCCGACTGGATGTGTTGTGATTTCACACGCTGAACACACAAACGCAGCCGTGTGAGCGTGCGGCCGATGGGAGGTTCCCCACAATCTCCCAGCAGTCTATCTCAGGGTCGTACCTCTCTATACTCTGTAGATACGTCCCCTTGGAGTATGAATACCCTCCTGCTACATAGATGCACCCGTTTATAACGGCCGATCCACACTCCATCCTTCTCTCCTTCATCGCACACATCTGTCTCCATTCATCTTGCTCGGGGTCGTAACAATCTGTGATGGTGGTCTGACCGCCGACCAGATAAAGCTTATTGTTTAAGGAGACCGAGCAAAGACCGTACTCTGAAAGTAAAGAGTTTTGATGAGTTTTCAAATAATAAGGGATGATGAAGAAGGTTAAATATGGGCAGGTACGTCATTATGAGAGAAAGCAGATGGACGTATTTCTGTTAGGATGCTGCCTTAGAGCTCTAGGGTGGAGATTACATTTTGGCTCATCTAATACAAAACGTAGGTGGCTCACCAGGATGTGGACATATCGTTGTGATGCTCCACTCATTGATATCTGGCCGGTAAGTCTGAATCTTCTCGTAAGTGCAGGTTCCTCTGTACCCATAATGCCCTCCAGTTACATAGACTCTGTCATTCACCACGCAAGAGCTTGCATTTCCCACACCTTTAAAGTCAACATAAAAAAATAATGAACCTTCATCAACAGGTATTTTAGATCTTTGGTATTAGATAGTTTTTCTGTGTAAGACAATACATTTTCCAACTCTTCATTTTTTAATAGCTGAAATCCTAGTGAAAAGCTACAATACACATACATTTTTGTAAGACATCTCTTATGCTGCTCACCAAAGCTGCAATTATTTGATCTAAAATACAGTAGTAATGTGAAATATTATTACAAATAACTGATGTCTATTTGAATATGTTTTAAAATGTAATTTATTCCTGTGATGCAAAGCTGAACTTTCAGCATCATTACTCCAGTCTTCAGTGTCACATGATCCTCCAAAAATCATTCTAATATGCTGATTTGCTGCTTAAAGGTGCAGTGTGTGAATTTTACATTTATTCATTTAGCAGACGCTTTTCTCCAAAGCGACTTACAACTGAGGAATACAGGAAGCTATCCGTCAATTTTAGCGGCATCTAGCTGTGAGGTTGTGAATTGCAATCACCCAAGGCTCACCCCTCCCTTTCGAAGCACATAGAGAAGATACAGTGGCTGACACAGGACAAAAATGTTGTCTGAGACAGCAGAGAGTAGCTAGCGCTCTGTAGAGAAGTTTGTCCAGGTTGGGCAAGCGGCAACCTCCCACAGTTTCTCTTGAAGCCAATACGGAAGTGATATTTACTACAATTCATCGACTGGCCACTAGGCTCCAGAAGGGAGCAGAATCTCATTGAGCCTCATGTTAAAATTCCCAACTTTACAGCAGAAATAAACATGTTTACAGCCTCGTACAAGTTGTGGTTTTAGTCTATACGGCTAATTTTGCCCTTCATGACAACTGTGAGGGGGGTGGATTTTTTTATAACTCATTCGTTTACATTATATAGAGCATTAAAGTTCTGCATAATTAATGGCGTGGCCACTTCGAGTGACAGGTGGATAGCCATTTATCCGCTGTCTGTTAGTCATCGCGTCACTTCAGCTCCGCCCACGTCCCGCCTTTTTGCCCATTTTCTGTTATCCGGGAGTGACGCACTGCCAAGATGGCAATGGCCATCTCGTCCCTACTTTGCGCTTCAAAACTGCTCATCAGAATCCTATGGGTGACGTCACGGACACTACGTCCATATTTCTTTACAGTCTATGGTTTAGGGCTACTGTAGAAACATGACGGCGCAAAATAGCGACCACTGTAAAGGGACTCGCGGTGTATGGAGATAGAAATGGCTCATTCTAAGGTAATAAAAACATAACGGTTCATTGTGTAAGGTCTTTATACACCACTGAAAACATAGTTATGTATATTATATTGCATTGCTGTCAATAGATCCTCATAAATACTACAAACTGCACCTTTAAGAAACAAATTCTTATTATAAATGTTGAAAACAGTTGTGCTGCTTAATATTTTTGTGAAAACTGCAATTCTTTGATTAATAGAAGGTCCAAAAGAGCAGCATTTATTTAAATAAAACTTTTGTAACTTTATAATTGACTTTACTTTATAACTTTACTTTACTTTTGATAAATTTGTAATGCGTCCTTGCTAAATAAAAGTATTAATAAATCTTACTGACCCCAAACTTTAAAACAGTAATCTATGTATCTGTATACGTCTTAATATTTTGCCAGAAATGTACTAAAGAAACTGTTAACCTGTGTTTAAAATCAAATGTTTAAATCATACCATGGTTTGCAATTGAATTTCGTAACACATGAAACATTGCAAATGACATGACAACATTTAAGTGCATGACAACTTTTTGGCCTATTTTCATATACTTTTTGCTGAAAATAATATGTTGATTGGTAGATTTGGCAACTGGCTATTTTTTTTTTAATCCCAACAAAATTTTAGGGAAAAGTACTTCCAGACCACTTAAAAAATGTTTCAGAACTAAATGGTTGTGTGCAAATTATCTGAAGGTGCGTCCCAATTTGCTAATGTACTATTCTGTGCCGTATTGTAGTATAATCAGTGGTGTAAAGTAACGAATTACAAATACTCTCGTTACTGTAATTGAGTAGTTTTTCTCAGGATTTGTACTTTATTAAGTAGTTTAAAAACAGTGTACTTTTACTTTTACTTTAGTACATTTTATGCGCTGTATCGGTACTTTTACTGAGCTATTTTCCCTAAACCTGCAGGTGCTACATTATGTTTATTTTCTGGCTAACATTTATTCAGCTAATGCGTGTCCTGTTTAAAATGTAGGCCTACAATGTTCAAATGTAAAGACAGCACGTCACAAATAGAAGCCCTTTTCCCTGTGGTATTTAGTATCATATTAGGATATTGGAATAAATAAATTAAGTAGCTTATCTTAAATGTACACACAATGTTCCTTTGTTTTAGTTTTTTACTGTTTCCTAGGGGTTTCTTAATTGTAGACTAGTTGACCAGCACACATTATATGCAACCTCTCCCCAGGTTGGTAAAAAAGCATCTCAAAATGCATCAGATTAATGCTTCAAAATATGGAATATTTAAATTTTTTTGGCCCCCGGACCCCCCTAGAGGAGTAATCCCCTTCTCACCTTTTTCACCCCTGACCCGTTTTCATGCCTGATTACAAATCATATATAAAACTCCAAAAATATACATACCAGCATAATTAAATCAAAAGACAATCCAATGAAAATCCAAAAAAATCCAGAGTTTTTAATAATAAAGAAAAGATTTTGAGTGAAAATTATAATGTTGATTTTACACTATATTTTAATGTATTCTCACATGGCGATTTAAAATTGTAGTCCATGTATATAGCAAATAACTTTCATAAAACATCAGATTTAGATTTAAATCAGGTTTATGTTTTTAATTACAAGCAAAAATATTCAGGTGAAAATTGTGAGTTACTCAATTCTGATTTCTGAAGTGTAGCCTATTCTTTTAACAGAGAAAACATCCATTGAAATTAAAGCAGTACAATGAATGCGTCTTGAAAAGAAAGATCTGCTTTTTTAACATGTACAACGCTTTGCAACCTTTTTTAATTAACCGCAAGAAAACCTCTACAGACTGGCTGTCATAAATGTTACCAGATTATTGATTGCTTTCTCAAATATTACATGGCTGTATTTTTAGTGCTAGCAGTCAAAAATAAAACTTGGATAAATATTGAAATACTGTTGATCTCATGTTTTTTTGTTCTTACTGAGAATCATCCATAAAAGAGTAAGCAATACATTTTTAATTTGCAGGGTATAAGGTGGAATAACATTCATAGCATAATACTCACTACTCTTGAGTACTTTTACAAGGGCTACTTTTTACTCCTACTTTGAGTAGTATTTAGGACAGGTACTTTTACTCTACTTGCACTACATTTTTTGACAAGTAACAGTACTTTTACTTGAGTATGCTTTTTCAGTACTCTTTCCACCACTGAGTATAATAGTGATAATTCCTAAAAGAAAAAATTTATTTCAAATACTCTTAACCCTGGGACATTGGACACTTGGAAGGGGAGGGGCTATCAGACTCTTATGTTGGATGACAAAACAACCTAAAATAAAATTCATACACTACATGCTTGAGTACTTTGTATAAGTGTATAGTGCATCATTTGGGACACACCTTGAATTTCTCATACCTTGTATCATATCAGCCACAGGGAACCATGTCTTCTTCAAGGGATCATAGAATTCAGTTTCTCGTGTAGGAGCTCCTGCCGTATATCCGCCTATGACATATATGCACCCACGTAAAGCCACTGAGCAGTGGTAATATCTGGCTGTGTTCATTGGACATCCTTCTGTCCATTCATCCGAGTCTGTTTTATAAATCCACACGGAGTCTAAAGCATCTACAGTCTCTGTCCTGTATCCTCCGGTCACGTAGATATCAGGGCCTAGAAGTACCACACTATAACTCTCTCTCGCAAAGTCAGGCATGTCTTTGCCCTGAACCCACGTGTTGGAAACGGGGTCCCACATGTGGACTTCACACAACGGGTGCCAGTAATATCCACCAATAACATACAAGCTGCATGTTAGTTTTTTGCAGCAGCGTGAGAAACCTTTGCTTGGCTTTATGGAGGTGAGAATTAGAGATCGCAATTTGTTTTCAGAGCATCGTTTGCCTAGATCCATAGAAGTTTTGAGGTACAAGTCATTCACGTCGAGATGGATGCAGCTGAGAAGCTCTTTCAGGTGGTCTATTCGAGGAGCCGCGTCATGGGCGACCCATTTCACCACCGCGTCCAATAGCGTCGCCTCTTTCCACACATTAAGGTTTTCTGTTGCTAATATCACCATGAGCTTTTGGAAATCCACCTCTAGGAACTCCTCCTGAAGTGTGAGTTCCTCAAAGCGGCTCAGTATGACCCTCAGAGCCGCGCGCTCCAGTGCAGAGCACACGTGAAGCTCGGCGAACGAGTGCATCCCGAGACAGTTGTCCACATCCAACAGACGAATCAAGAAGTTCTCGCAGGCTTTCTTGAGCGAGCTGAACTGCAACAGGTCTGCGGCCTCCAGAAGACTTTCGACGTTGCTCTGGGTTATGCTGATCTTTGACGTGTAGACGTAGGTCACCAAAGCACCCAGAATCTCCCCGTCTATGCAAGGTAGGTTGATAGTGTCATTCAAACGTTCTCTCATGTCTAAGGTGAACATTACCTTGAAATAGGAGCTGCGGGCTGATAGGACAGCCTTGTGGCAGTGGAAGAGCTGTCCGGATGAAGACCGCAGGGTGATGTCCGTGAACAGGCCGCTGCTGTGGAACTCATGAAGAGCTTCCAGCACTTCTGATGAATGAGAAGCGTCGCAGAACTCGTACGAGTAACCGCTTTGAACTTTTCCTGACATTGCACCTGGAAAGAGATGATTTTCAACACTGTAAACACTAATGCTCAAGATAATTCATTGGTTTGAGTAGGGTAAACTTAAAGGCTTAAAGACTTGTGTACTTACATTATCCCAAAAGTTTCCATGAATGTTTAAACCGTGTCCATGCATCAACTATCAATGACATCACACCCGCGTTACCCTTGATTTTAATAATGTGTTTTATTAGACAGGTGAGCAACTGTTTGGATGCATTCATCGACAGAAAACGAATCATTGTTATATAGCTCAACACAGTTTCAGTCTTATTGTTTAAATCTGGTTTACCGCGAGTACCATGTTTTACCATGCCTGATATCGATCTAGCTCACTGCAGTGTCTCATAGTAGCCGCCGAGCGAACGCACAGAGTAGCATTATAACATGACTTTCAACACACTCAAATCTAGGGATGTCACGGTACCAATTTCGGTACCACAGCAAAAATTTTATTTAACTATTTTAAAAAAAAACAAGTTTATTATTTATGATGAGGCTGTATGCTGTTTAAAAGTAAACATTGTTTATAAAAAAAAAAGATCAAGCGAAAAATAATCAACCATCTAGGCATAATTTACAACATTATTAGTAGAGACGTATTATTATTAGGCTACATATAGCTAAACCTACTGTAGGCTACAACAGTAGCCTGATATATTCTGTCAATTTCAATTTTTTTAAAACCAAACTTTTATTTTGACGGGTTGTCGTTAAGACCTTTGAGTGTCTGTTCATGATATGACAGTTTTCTCAAATGAAACGGTAAATTCTCATGAAGTGACGGTTTATGGCAGAGACTACAAAGACAGCAAATGAGTGTCACGCGCGTCTCGCGCCCCGTCATTCACACAGAGACGCAGAACTTGGAGGAGTAATATTGAAATAGTATTTTGCAGTTAAATATTCACAGACACTAGTATATATTCGGCTACAGTCTGGAGTCCTGCACTTAGATAAACACGGAAGCCACTGAGCGCAGCTACCGAATATACTCGGGAGTCGGTACTACAGAAATGCTGGTATCGTCACATTTTTTGTAATTTCAGTACTGACTTGGTACCGAAGTACCAGTACTTGTGATATCCCTACTCAAATCTATCTAATATGATAAAACAGCGCTGCGTTACCCCACATAAACATGAGCGGAAGAAGCAGAATCGCTTGTCTGCGGCAAAAAATGCCTTTGTTTTGATTAAGCGACCTCTAGCGGCGAAAAAGTACATATTGTGGCTTTAAATTAAACAAATTAGTTCAATCAAATTAACTTTTATAAGTATTTAGAACTTTCTTTTTCTTTTGAGTTCACAAAACTGACACATTTTAAGTAATCTGAATTGTTTCGAGTTTTATGAACTTGTTACTTTAATTTAAGACAAAATTAAATGTAAACTGGATTTCTATTTCCCAGCATGCTGTCATGACACACAAAAAGGAGAGTAAATGCTAAAATTAAGTGTTATTTTTTTGTGCAAGATTAATGTTAAGTGGGGGATTTAGTAGTGTTTAATGTTTAGCTATGCTAATTTAGAAGATTTTCTTCAATGATGGGTTTTAAGTGGGATTTTTTAGGGTTTCCATCATAGTGACGAGTGGAGCATGAGGTTAGTTTGAGAACAGGTAAGTAGTGATGGGAGAAACAAAGCTTTGAATTAATTGAACCAATTGCTTCGCATAATTATTCACTGCTTCAAAGTGCTCGAAGCGCAACAAGCTGGTGACACTTGCTGGTCAGAACGGTGTCCATGCATCAAAAATGTTCAAACCAATTGCAAATGTTTTATTGAAAGTGTAATCTATTAAATGCAATCAACAAATAATCTAATATCATTAAATATAAAGTGTCTGTATAATGTGTTATTTTATTAAATTGTTCTTGTTTTTTGTGGAGAGCTTGGTTAATCAGGCCAATAAGAGACTACAATTCCTTCCTCTTTATTATAAAAACGTGTCAACGAAAATGTGTACGTATAAAATCGACCAGAGATCAGGACACAATGTTTTTGTCGTCTTTATTAGCTTTGTTTTCAAAATATATATAGTTTTTATGTATTTTTATTTTAGTTTTAGTTATTTTAGTAGCTACATAACTTTAAACTAAATGAGAAAACAACTGACTCCCCTTCCAAGCTGAAATAAAGGGTTAATTGATTTATTTCAGTTCATTCATTTAAGGAACAAACATGTCTGTTATTAAGTTTTAGCTAAACATATTAACCCTATGAATCTTTGAATTAGGTTTTTGGAAACAACCTAACTTAACTGTCACCGTCCCACAGGTGGGACGCCTGGTGCTCTTTTTTTGATCGCCTTTTTTTCGTATCATATATTAGTAATTATCTTAAATTAGGTATCATTTTAAAGCTTACAAACTCAAAATTCATCCTGTGAAAACCGTTTTGAAATCGGACATTGTGTTACCATGGAAACGTCACTCTAAATTATTCTAGCGGGCTCCTCCCCTAGTGGGCGGTGTCATGTTTCATATCACAACAATTATTTTAACTACTTTATATTCAAAATCTTTTCCAATCTTGACAAAACACATATTGTCGGAAAGGTCTGAGTCTCAAGGGTCCATATTTAGTGACCGTTTTGTGATGGAAGTGACATTTGGAAAGAAATTTACAGGAAAATGCATCAAAAAAACAATCAATGGAATTTGAATGACACCCGGTGGCTATTTTTTGGTACAGCACCTAAACAAAATCTCATGGGAACTTCAATTTTTGTGATATCAACTTCAAATTTGGAACACAAATTGGTCAGACATATGGCTTTGATTTTATAGTAATTTTAGAGTAAATTATTTTTTGTAAAATATATATTTTATATGAAATAAAAAATATTTAGTACAGTATTTTTTATTTACAGTAAATTTAAACTTCCATAACTCTTTCATACTTTCATATTTTGAATTGCTTTCACTTTAGCAATAATCTGCAGAGTGTTGTCTTTAAAACGAGACCAAATATCGGTCTATATTCCAAAGCATTCTTAAATTACAGCCCTTTAAGTTTGGATAGTGCATTTTCATGTGTATTCTCAAAAAGGGGGTGACGATTAAAGGGTTAACTCTTTACCTCACAACCGAGCTTGTGACAACTAGCCCCTATGTAAAAAACAAGCTTACCTGACCCGTGATGACTGATTTACACAGCTCGTCCTTTCTTCGTAGGAGAAGTTTTATCCCCAACAGTGCAACTTGTGCTCGGACAGATCAGACATGTGGCCCCTGTATTTAGCCTCAGCCACTGGAGAATGTCGAGCTCCTATTTTGGTATCTGTGTATAGCTGGAGAGACTCGCTGCTGTCACCCGCCACTAGTGATTCAACACAGCCGCGGCGTTCAGCCATGTAACTACACCAGTGTGTTCACAGCATCCCATCTTTTTAAATACATGTTCAAAGTATCACCAGTCATCGATTCTTCAATCAACTGAGACATAATACTAGCTTTCACGTTTCAGTTGTCATGGCAATGTTGAGTGTATAATCCTAATAAGGATTAAAGCCGTTGCATAATAGCGCCTGAGGGAAACAGTACCAAGGGCGGCCGAACACCAAGAATTAATCCATTCCGAGCGCTTCACCGTTTTCTGGACTCAAGAGCGATTGTTAATATCTTAGCGACGGTGAATTATTGGTGTGTAGTTACTATTAAGTCCACAGGGTACACTAAAAAGACAGAAATATCTCACGGTTACCATGGAAACATTGTGAGGGTCAAGTCGATGAAGCGCGCGCCTTTCCTGCTCATTGAGGCGATTTATAAAAGTTATATTTTAAATATCCGTTCATATTCAGTGCTTATCATTTAAGTATTTAAATTGACTCTGCAATCTCAAGATATGTTCAATTCATGTGTATCATTGAAATGTGAATTGAATCTCAAGATACACACATTAAAGGGATAGTTCACCCGAAAATGAAAAATCTGTCATCATTTACTCACCCTCAAGTTGTTACAGACCTGTATGAGCTGCTTTCTTCTGTTGAACACAAAAGAAGATATTTTGAAGAATGTTAACCCTGCTGAAAAATCCAGCTAAAACCAGCCTAAAATGGTTGGCTGGTTTTAGCTGGATTAAGCTGGAAGTAGCTGGTTTTAGCTGGTCTCCCAGCCTGGTTTAGCTCGTATTAGCTGGTCAACCTGGTCTCCCAGCCTGGTTTAGCTGGTATTAGCTGGTCACCAAGCCTGACTTAACTGGTTTTTGCAGGTTTCACAGCCTGGCTTAGCTGGTGTTCAGCTGGTTTTAGCTGGTCTCCAAGCCTGGTTTAGCTGGTCAAGCTGGTCTCCCAGCCTGGTTTAGCTGGTGTTCAGCTGGTCAAGCTGGTCTCCCAGCCTGGTTTAGCTGATCAAGCTGGTTTCCCAATCTGGACTGGAAGTTGGTGGTCTGCTTGTTTTAGCTGGTCTCCCAGCCTAGCAAAGCTGGTGAACATCTTACCTAATTACAAATCAATCAGATTCCATGCTAAGACCACACTGACCAGCTAAGACCACACTGACCAGCTAAGACCAACACCGACCAGCTAAGACCACACTGACCAGCTAAGACCAACACGACCAGCTAAGACCAACACTGACCAGCTAAGACCAACACCGACCAGCTAAGACCACACTGACCAGCTAAGACCAACACCGACCAGTTAAGACCACACTGACCAGCTAAGACCAACACCGACCAGCTAAGACCAACACCGACCAGCTAAGACCACACTGACCAGCTAAGACCAACACCGACCAGCTAAGACCAGCTAAAAAGTGTTCAAAACCCCTCTTAAACCAGCCTGAAAAACCAGCTATGACCAGGCTGGGTGACCAGCTAAAACCAGCCTGACCATGTTAGGCTGGTTTTAGCTGGATTTTTCAGCAGGGTTGGTAACCAAATATTTGGTCCCCATTGACTTCCATGGTATTTTTTCCATACTGTGGAAGTCATGCAGCAACTCTTTGAATATCTTCTTTTGTGTTCAACAGAAGAAAGAAATTCGAGGATGAGTAAATTATGACAGAATTAAAATTTTTGGGTGATAGATCAATAGATCCTAAAACAATAGAAAGTGCCCTGTATAAGTTCCTATTAGTGTAAAACCTCTCTGCAACATTATGGGAACATTAGTTATAGAAACGTGGACCATATTCTAAAGTTCAAAGACATTCATACAGGTTTAGAAAAACTTGAGGGTGAGTAAATGACACAATTAAAATTTTTGTGTGAGCTATCCTCTAAGGAACTGTTCTGTTTGCTGGGATGGGTTTAATGGGTTTAAGTAATAGCCATCTGTATATTATATTCATAGTACATATTCACCTGTACATTCTGTTTACATTCTGTTTATAGTAATAGCCATCTGTATATTTATATTTATTCACTGTATATATTCATCTGTAAATTCAGTTCTGTTTATAGTAATAACCATCTCTCTACTTATACATATTTATATATATTCAGTACATTTTTATGCCCTGCACTTACGCAACCATTGTATATATCCTGCACTTGCTGCTATTGCACTTCTGGTTAGACCTAAACTGCATTTCGTTGCCTTGTACTTGTACTTGTGTAATGACAATAAAGTTGAATCTAATCTAATTTGACATTGCAAGCCTTGTGTTCAAGGTCGTGAAACAAAACAGTGATTTGAAGGTGAATTTAATGCAGACTACATATTTTTGTCATGTGATCATATGTGACCCTGGACCACAAAATCATTCATAAGTCGCACGGTAGCCAACAAATACACTGTATGGGTCAAAATGATCAGTTTTTCTTTTATGCCAAAAATCATTAGGATATTAAGTAAAGAAGATGATGTTCCATGAAGATATTTTGTACATTTCCTACCGTAAATAGATTTAAAAAATAATTATTAGTAGTAGTAATATGCATTGCTAAGGACTTCATTTGGACAACTTTAAAGTTGATTTTCTCAATATTTAGACCCCCCACCCCCTCAGATTTTCAAATAGGACAATATTTGGCCAATATACAACTATCCTAACAGATTTCAAAAGAAAATGAACCCTTATGATTGGTTTTGCGGTCCAGGGTCACATTTAAGCAATAAGTGTATGAATAAAAAGGCACTAAAGTAATTTATATTGAGATCACTTTATTTTTAGGCTCATCCCCTGATTACCAAAAGAAAGAATGTGATCAAAATATATATATAAAAAAAGACTTTGTAGAGTAAAACCATCCATACATACATACACACACATACACATATATACACACACACACAGAGAGATAGAGAAAGAGAGATAGAGTGTGTTATTTGTTAATGCGTATTTGCATATTTGTTAATAAGACGTTGGAAACAGACGTGGGGACAGTCCCAAAAAGAAACAAGGGGGAAATAAGTGCAGTGTTCAGTTAATGTTTATATTAACAGTACAAATTGGCTTCAGTTTAACGTAATTTATTTTTTTTCAAACAAGGGACAAAAATGGCAACCCTTTAGTATGATGAAAAGACACAATCCACTGCAAGCACTGATGGTTATTGTTTTAATCAAACACATTCACATTTCAGCAACACAAATAAGGTTTAGTAAACTAATAACAACAAAGTAAAAATTTTACTATTTTTCCACACTGCTGATTTAAGAATTGTAGTATCATGAACAATGTGAGTAACAGTAAGTAATGAAACTCAGTCAGGAAAGAGCTTTAGATGCTGGAATGTTAAGTGGTTGAGATCAGGCTCAGTGACAGTTCAAACAGTGAGCTGTGCAGCCTCTTTCACTAAGGACTTCAAGGCACCAATGTCCCCCAGCAGTGAAGAAATCCCCATGCAGTACCACTGGTCACCACTGCTGGCAGTAGAGGCACTGAAGGACTCCAGCTCCACACCTGCAGCAGCCAAAACCCCTGAGGAAAGATAGGAAAGCATCAATTGCTGCGTTCCAGTTCATTTTTATTATGCCCTTCACTCGTTAACTTCCCTCCGTCTCGTTCACTCGGATGTACGTCATTGCTTATTATGCATGAGTGCCCACTACTGGAGGAACATTTGCAATGGACTGAACTGGAACGTCCTAAGCCCTTGATCACTTCGAATCCACTAGTTGATTTTTTTTAAATTTTTTTTCCTTTACGAAATTGTTTAATGCAGCATTCTATATGTATATAGGTGTATTTGGGTTGTTTTAAATGTTTTTAAAAAATAATAAAAATATCAGAGTTGTTTGTGGTGGGGTCAATTAAACGCAATATGTGGGGACAACACAATCGTGTTGCAGTGTGGTATATGAAGCTGCCTGAAGTGTACATATGAAGTAGACTCGCTCCCTCAGTCAAAATCGAGAGAGCAAGGGTGTCCATATAAACTTCCCTTGTCCACTTCACGAAGTGGAATGCACTTCAAAATGGCGGCGGGGATTCCCCCGAGGGGAAGTTTGCAAGTGCGTCTAAAACTGGAGCGGAACGCAGCAAATAAACTGAGGGTCCGTTCCAAGGTCATGAATCAGTGCCCTGACTACTGAACTAGGGAGCTGATTGAGATGAATTTGGGCACTAGTAAGAACCAATGAGGTTCATTCTCGTGTTACGCAGCACGTTTGAGCTTCAGCAAGAACCAATGAGGTTCATTCTCGTGTTACGCATCACGTTTGAGCTTCAGCAACAACCAATGAGGTTCATTCTCGTGTTACGCAGCACGTTTGAGCTTCTGTAAGAACCAATGAGGTTCATTCTCGTGTTACGCATCACATTTGAGATTCTGTAAGAACCAATGAGGTTCATTCTCGTGTTACGCAGCACATTTGAGCTTCAGCAAGAACCAATGAGGTTCATTCTCGTGTTACGCATCACGTTTGAGCTTCAGCAAGAACCAATGAGGTTCATTCTCGTGTTACGCATCACGTTTGAGCTTCAGCAAGAACCAATGAGGTTCATTCTTGTGTTACGCAGCACGTTTGAGCTTCATCAAGAACCAATGAGGTTCATTCTCGTGTTACGCAGCACATTTGAGCTTCATCAAGAACCAATGAGGTTCATTCTCGTGTTACGCAGCACATTTGAGCTTCAGCAAGAACCAATGAGGTTCATTCTCGTGTTACGCATCACGTTTGAGCTTCATCAAGAACCAATGAGGTTCATTCTCGTGTTACGCAGCACATTTGAGCTTCATCAAGAACCAATGAGGTTCATTCTCGTGTTACGCAGCACGTTTGAGCTTCATCAAGAACCAATGAGGTTCATTCTCGTGTTACGCAGCACGTTTGAGCTTCAGCAAGAACCAATGAGGTTCATTCTCGTGTTACGCAGCACGTTTGAGCTTCAGCAAGAACCAATGAGGTTCATTCTCGTGTTACGCAGCACATTTGAGCTTCAGCAAGAACCAATGAGGTTCATTCTCGTGTTACGCATCACGTTTGAGCTTCAGCAAGAACCAATGAGGTTCATTCTCGTGTTACGCAGCACGTTTGAGCTTCTGTAAGAACCAATTAGGTTAATTCGCGTGTTACGCATCACGTTTGAGCTTCAGCAAGAACCAATGAGGTTTGTTCTCACGCATCAAGCAGGTTCGGTTGAGCTTATGTTTATGTTCGTTGATCAATGTTTATATGTGAATAAAAGCCTAAATTCAATCTGTTCATCATATAAAGCGATCGAGTCTCTTCAGAAATATTGGAGTTAACATCTCAATTCATATGGATTAGTTTTATGATCTCTTTATGAAGTGTCAGTTGCGTAGCTGTCAATGGAGTGACAGAAAGCTCCCAGATTTCATCAAAAAGATGAACGAAAGTCTTATGGGGTTTGGACCGGCATGAGGGTGAATAATTAATAACAGAATTTTTGGGTGAACTATCCCTTTAAAAGGTTATTTGTGCAGAATATGAATCAGTCTTTACCGGTTACGGAGAGCAGGAGCTCAGTGGAGGTGGCAGCCTTGAAGAACAGCAGGTGTCCGCTGAGAGGAACAGACTGTCGAAACACGCTTCCATTCAGCTCCAACAGCACAGGAACCCCAGCCTGCACCGAGCCAACAGCCTTATAGCTACTGCCGTTCACAGAGACCTCCACAACACACGCCACACGGTCATTTGAGTCGTTATGATCCGTCTTCATCTGGGGATTTGTGACACAGAGACAGATTTAACATAACGTGTGATTTAACGTAAAATACAGACGAGTTCAGAAATATGAAACCATAGTTTTGTAAAGTTGTCTTACAGTAATTCCCGTCTCTGCAGCTAGAGGCAGTGCATTCACCAAGTTGGGTCCCTTCTGAGGACCTTCAGTGAGCAAACCAACTACAGCTGCCGAGCTCAAGAACCCAGTGGACTTCTTCAACGACTCCCCTGAATAGCAAAAATAAACAAACAAATAAATATTTTTTATGTGTGTATGTGTATATATATATAGAAAAATAGTAAGATGAGTACACATGCATGATCTTGCCACAAGATGGCATCCTTGTGCCAATAGATTGGAATAATTGTTCACCCAAAAATATAAATGGTCATTATTTCATTTGCAAGTCTTTTATTTAGTTGTAATACAGAAGGTAATCATGAAAATATAAAATAATATTTTGTTTCATCAAGACAAAGTAAATCGAGGTTTTTTTTTTTAATGCTATGCCAGCTTCTTTAGCTATTTTCATGGTGAAAACCATACTTGGGTTATTAAAATTTATACTAGAAAAGATTCTAGGCACTTCAATTGATTGCAGTTTGGAGGTACTTTATTTGGGCATTTATTTGTGCCGATGGTTTCCTGGGAAAGGGGGAACAAATACATGTTTAGAATAATTCTTGCATCAAGCAAAAAAAAGCCATAACTAGATTCTGGTATAAACCTAATCCTCCACAAATGCAGGATTGAATTGATGTTTTAAAAAGTATGTTCAATTTGGAGAGAATTACATTTTATGTGCATTTTCAGAAGGATTTGTTTGTTGATTTCTGGTCCAAATGGATTGAGTATATAACTCTTATTGAATCAAATACCCTTTTGATATAGAATGAATGTTTTGCTTTTTGATGCGAGACACTGGAGATTTGTGATAATAAAAATTGTGAGATAATGATTCCATATCTAATAATATGGAATTAATCATTCCAAATTATTCATTCACACAGGGTTAAGATATTTTAGACCTTAAAAACTAAATGTGAATTATTTTGATTAAAAAAGGGTTTATACACAATTTTTCTCAGAAGAGTAGAAATATTATAATTCAATTAAAAAAATAATGGGATTGCTTTCTCCTCACAGTAAATATATATGTGTGTGTGTGCAAGTCTTGTGTGTCCAATCCTGCATTGTGTGTAAATATATTGTTCCCAATGGTTAATGATCAAGCTCCTCGTTATCTTAAAGATCTTCTAACTCCTCAGTCATCGTCCAGATTTTGAAGATCTTCAGACAGGGCTCTTTTATCCATCCCGCGCTCTCATCTAAAAACTAAGGGAGATAGAGCTTTTTGTGTTGCTACTCCTGGACATCCGCCTTGCACCTTCCATTGCTATTTTTAAGTTAAAACTGAAAACGTATCTATATTCCCTGGCATTTTAATATTATTATACTTCTGTCTGTTTGTTTGGTCTGGTTTCAATTTGTTTCTATTCCATTTTATTCTTGTTTTTATCTTTTTATTTCTCTTTACATTGTTCAGCACTTTGGATAGTTCTGCTATGTTTAAATGTGCTCTATAAATAAAATTTACTTACTTACTTAAAGGAACACAGCGACTTTTTGGGACTTTAGCTTATTCACTGTATCCCCCAGAGTTAGATAAGTCCATACATACCATTCTCATCTCCGTGCGTGCCATAACTCTGTCTGACGCACACACTGCTAGCCTAGCTTAGCACAAAGACTGGAGGTAAACGGCTCCAGCTAACCTACAGCTCAATAAGTGACAAAATAACGCCAACTTTTTCCTATTTACATGTTGTGATGTGTATAGTTACATCGTGTACTTAGCCAGACGCAGCAGGCGCAATGATATTACGCAGCGCAGCTGCACTCATGGTACAGCAGCAAAGTTCCTTGATTACTATGACAGAATATTAATGACAGAATAGTTCCTAGCAATATCGGTCTAGAAAATCACAACTTTTCATTTTCCGTCGGTCTTAGTACACGATGTAATTATACACATCAAAACATGTAAATAGGAAAATGACAAAAGTTGACAACATATTTAGCTAATTTAGTCCTTAATAATTGACCTACCAAGTGAAGTGACATGGACCAGACTGTAGGGTTTTTTAGAAGTGCTGCAGGCCTTCAACACTCTGCCCATGGACTCTCCCAGCCGAATCCACTGATGAGAGTCAGGAGAGAAGGTACTGACCAACACCTGAGCATTGACCTGAGGAGAATAAAGAGATTAAAGTCACAATCTGGTCTACTGTATTGCGATATACATCCAAGTGAAACAAATTATCGAAAAACAAATTAAATGTAGGGCAGGGACTAGTTCTTTCCGTCGGTTGTTGATTGGATGGAAGCGGATCTGAATGCGAGCTTGCAGTAGACTGCAGGAACAGATATAAAAATAAAAAAAGAAAGCACATGCATGGATGAACTGTTTAAAATAAGATCAAAAACATGCACTTACAAAATAGATAAAAGTGAGTTTTCATTTCATGCTGACTTTAAGAAAATTCTTGCTATTTCCAGGCTTTCCATGGTGGAATTTGGATTTAAGGATAAATGTCTATGGTGAACATTACCAGAAGACTTCCATGTTTTGTCCTACAAAATAAATTACTTTATTGCAATATTTACAGATACTTTTGTATTCGATAATTGTTTGTAATTGTTCAGATTGTACATTTTTATTTTACCGGAACTATTTGACATTCAAGGAAACTCTTATATGGTTAGGAAAATACCCTCATAAGTATACAAAAAACATTCAGGGGAAGAAAAAAAAATCTGTTCCAGGGGGCAAATATTGCACCATCATAAAGTTAATTTCAGAGATTAAAACAGAGCGTGACTCACAGCTCCCACTAATGCTTTGCCAGTAACCATGTCCACAATCTGCAGGGCGATATCCTTCCCACACCGAGCCTGTGCTTCTTTAGTGCTGGCCCCCAGATGAGGACAGCTGACTACATTGGGGTGGTTCACCAGCGCCCGGTCCTTTGGAGGCTCCTGAACCCCCCAAAATAACAGCAACATCAATAGTAATATTCTAAATATGTTTTGCATGTAATGTTAAAAAGCTAAATTATTTCTCAGTCTGGGTGACAGACAAGCTCTGACCTCCACAAACACATCCAGTCCCGCTCCTCCACACTGCCCCGCCTCCAGAGCCCGGAGGAGGGCGGCTTCATCGATGATGCCACCACGAGCACAGTTCACCACCTTCACACCCTTCTTACACTTAGCAAATGAGGTGTCATTGAGGAGACCTGTGTAGTACATCATCAAAGGGTTGATTTTACACTGGGGCAATTCTAGCATCAAGAACGGACAGATGGAAATTGGGATTTTGTCTCTGGATGGACGGATGGGTAGATGGAAATTGGGATTTTGTCTCTGGATGGACGGATGGAAATTGGGATTTTGTTTCTGGATGGACGGACACACGGATGGGAATTGGGATTTTGTCTCTGGTTGGATGAAAAGACGGATGGGTGGACGGGCGGATGGAAATTGGGATTTTGTTTCTGGATGGACGGACACACGGATGGGAATTGGTATTTTGTCTCTGGTTGGATGAAAAGACGGATGGGTGGACGGGCGGATGGAAATTGGGATTTTGTCTCTGGATGGACGGATGGAAATTAGAATTTTCATCTCTCTATCGGATGGATGGATGGAGGGGATTTTATCTCACGATGAATGGCTAGAAATTGGGATTTTATCTCTCTATCGGATGGATGGATGGGTTTTTATCTCTCGATGAATGGATGGAAATTGGGATTTTATCTTTCTATCAATGGATGAATGATGGATGGGATTTTATCTCTCGATGGATGAGTGGATGGAAATTGGGATTTTATCTATCTATGGATGGATGGATTTATTGAAATTGGGATTTTTATCTCCATTTACAGATGGCTGGATGGATGAATTTATTGAATTTGTGATTTTATCTCTATGGGTGGATGGATGTTTTCTTGAAATTGGGAATTTTAACTTATTTTATGGATGGATTTATTGAAATTGTGATTTTATCTCTCCCAATCTATGGATGGATGGATGTTTTTATTGAAATTGGGAATTTTATCTCTATTTATGGATGGATTTATTGAAATTGGGATTCTATCTATCTATCTATCTATCTATCTATCTATCTATCTATCTATCTATCTATCAATAAAAATTTGATTAGATTATATTACAAAAATTATATTAGATTAGATGGAGGTACCTCAGGATATTAGTCTTGGCATCCAAGCAGCAGCAATATGAGATGAGATGTATTGCAATATTTGTCAAAATAATCACAATTTTATAATTTAACCAAATTATGTAGCCTGACGTCGTCATACTCAATTCTAGTCAGAATAGGAGTCTGATACTGCTCCGTTGGGCGTAAAAGTAACGTTAGAAGAAAAAGATGAGTGTAAACGATCTTTGCCGGTGTTGTAAAAAAGAATTTAAGGATACACAGAGTACTTACCAACACGATCATCATTTCTGAGAGAAATAGTGAAGGTGAATGCATATACGAACAAGTTCTCCGTTTAGGATTAGAACAAATTCAACCCAAGCGCCTTTGATGACGTGGATGGTTACGTTACTGTTTATCATCTGTTCATCATCTTCTACAGCCCGCCCTGACAATTTCATTGGTCCGAACAGTTTCTGTTTGGGCATAATTACTCCTCTACGGATAAAGTCCAGACCGAACTGCCCGAGCTCAAATGTTGTTGGCGGGGCTAAGTTCGGCTGGCATCCAGGCTACAAATTATGCAGCCTGAGCAAACTAGCAAACACACATGTTCTGTTTTGGTTGTGTGTACCTGTGGTGGAGGGCATGAGTGGAGTGTGGACTGTGATATAATCACACTGCGGCCACAGCTGCTCCAGAGACATCTGCTCCACACCCCAGCCTGCAGAAACCTCTGGAGGTGTGATGGGGTCGTACCCAATGGTCTATTAGGGATGCAAAAAGTTCCATCTTGGTAAAACAATAAAATACTTCACTAAATCACTATTATGTCTGCATTTAAGTTTGTTTTTAGGTCACAAAGATCTTACCTTCATACCAAAGGACTGCATTCTAGTCGCCACTTCTTTTCCGATTCTTCCAAGCCCTAAAATTCCAAGAACTTTTCCATACAGCTCTGCACCCATGAACTGCAAAACCATTAGCAAAGCACTCAGCCATCTACCATAACAATGTGAAGCAACACATTCAGTGATCACATTTGATTAGTGATGACTGAGTTAACACAGACAGGAAAGCCTGGCTATGGAATGGCACTGTTTCTGCATGTACTTTGTACACTAATGCGCTAAAACATTATGACCACAGGTGAAGCAAACATTGATGATTATTTCCGAATAAGGCCACATATTAAGGTCTGGGTAGATTAGACGGCAAGCAAACAATCAGTTCGCGTAATCAACGTGTTGGATGCAGGAGAAATGGACAGGAATAAAGATCTGAGCTACTCTAACAAGGGCCAAATTGTTATGGCAAGGCGACTAGGTCAGAGTATCTCTGGGTTGCTCTCGATTAGCAGTGGTATGAATTTTTCAACAGTGATCTGAGGAGGGACAAATCAGGGTTTTGGGCGCCCAAGGCTCATAGATGCACGAAGGCAATGAAGGCTATCCCGTCTGGTCAAAGAAAAACAGAAGGTCTACTGTGGCACAAGACATACCATTTTAAATCGATGGTTACGGGAGGAATGTGTCACAACACAGTGGTGCACTCTGATGCATATGGAGCCAGGTAGCCACAGACCAATTAGACTGCCTATGATGACCCATGTCCACTGTCGAAAGTGCCTACAATGGGCACGCAAGCTTTGGAACTGGACCTTGGAGCAGTGAAAGAAGGTCCCCTGGTCTAATGGGTCCCGTTTTCTTTTACATCACATGGATGGCCGTGTATGTGTGCTTTGTTTACCCGGGGAAGTGATGGCACCAGGATGCACTGTGGGACAACGACGAGCCGAAGGAGGGAGTGTGATGCTCTGGGCAATGTTGGCAACTGCTGGGAAACCATGAGTCCGGCCATTCATATGGGCGAAAATTTGATATGTGCCTCCTATCTAAACATTGTTGCAGAGTGCAGACCCGTTCATGACAATGGTGTTCCCTGGTGGACATGGCCTCTTTCAGCATGATAATGCATCCTGCCACACTGCACACATTGTTCAGGAATGGTTTGAGGAACATGATGGAGAGTTCAAGGTATTGTCCTGGCCTCCACATTCCCCAGATCTCAATCCAATCGAGCATCTGTAGGATGTGCTGGACCAACACGTTCGATCCATGGTGGATCCACCTCACAACCTACAGGACTTAAAGGGGCTTCTGCTAATGTCTTGGTGCCAGATTCGACAGGACACCTTCGGGGGTCTTGTAGAGTCCATGAAGAGCACACGGAGGACCAACAGCATATTAGGTCATAATGTTTTGGCTCATCGTGTGTACTGTGCACAGCATTTGTAAACTTTCAGTATGCATAGAATACCTGGATGATTTGCCAAAATTTTACATCATTGTTGAATGCAATACTCTATCCCACAATGCAATGCCCTGTACATATTCCAATATGTGATTGCCAACAGCCACTCAAACAGAAGACAAAAAAAAGTGTACATACCTTTTTACGATCCCATTTTCCATCCTTCATTGACATGACAGCCTGCGGAATATGTCTAAGAAATGCAGAAATTAATAATAAATATGTTATTTGAAATTTTTAATGAGGTGTTTCATAGGAATTGAACATATAAACTTAAATAATAATTGTAAATGCTTAAAGGGATAATTTCATGTTTTTTAATCATTTAACTTTATAAGCCTACAGTCCAAAGCAGCTAAAATTTTGTTTATTAATTTATTTATTGACCATTTTCTACCCTATTGCAGACCCACAGTCAGAAATCAGAGACTTCTGAGTTCTGAAAGTTACAATAATTTCATAATACAATGAATTCTTTATTTCGAAACATGATATAAACCCTTTAAAAACAAACATAAGTTCTTTATTAAATAATAATTTTGCCAGTTTACCTTGACAAGCTCATCAGAAGAGCACAGGTGAGCTCAGCAGCACTGATTGTGTTTCCACTTGGAGTGCTAAAAAAGAAAAGAAAAACAAAAGTTATCTTTCAGCTATCAACTTCAATAATAAAAAAATTTAACTAAAACACAAGATTAAAGGGGATGTCTAATGCTATTTGATGCATTCTGACTTATTTACACTGTTAAAGAGTTGGATTATCCAGCTAAACATGGCCAAAGTTGGACGTATGACAGAGTATTTCTGTGCCAAATACAAGTTTTCTTTGAGTATGGCCCTGTATTACTTCTTAAAGGGTGGAATTGCTTGAATGGGCACTTCTCCCAGATGAGCGAGTGCGCACATCCACCAGTGTCGGCAGCGCTGTCATTTTGTTTTTATACAAACAATGTCACTAAAGAAGTGTGTTTCTGGTTGTGAGGGAAAGATAACCTTCTTCAGCTTCCCAAAGAACCCAGCGTTAAGGGAACAGTACACCGTTTGTTTTTCCGGAGCAGCAAGTGTGCAAGTGTGTTTGTTTGTTCCCGGCATTTCGGTGACAAATGTTTTATAAACAAGGCCCAGTTCGACACTGGATTTGCAGATCGTTTGAAACTGAAGGACGGAGCGGTCCCATTGATAAAAGATCCCGGTCATGAGTTTAAACCGCAGGCCGGTGAGTGAAACTGCATCTAATGTCTGTGTTTTGTTGCAATCGGCACGCAAGTGCATATAATGTAAACAACACGAACGTATAGTGAATCAAAAGTTAAGTTATGGGATGATGCCATAATGTATTGTGTGTGTGTGAGACTCTTTAGCTCCGCCCACTGCACGCCTCCACGAGCTTGGCTGTTTTCGGAAAGAATCGGAACAGCATATCGGTCTTTTATAAATCTGATCAAACTAAAGACTCTTCGGAGATATGAAGGATGCAATCCGCTTGTTAAGTCGTCAGGAACGCCCTTTCTGGGTCCAAGCCTCAACTCGTTTCACTCGAGAATGCCATCGACGGCCGTTTAGGAGCGCCATTTCTTCACATTAAACATCAATTTTAAATACTTACAGTCTACACAACAGTCTCTGTGCTCACAGCGTCACAGACATTAATATTTTATCAATTTAAAAAAGATGAATCACTGTCTGGCCATCTGGAATTTTTGTATGGAGATAAAGGTTATGATTATAATTTTTATTGTAGGATTACACCACATTGTGTGTGTGTGTGTGTATATTAGCATCGTTTGTTGTTTTTCTTCTGGTATGAGAGAGCGTTTGGACCCGAAAGCACAGCCGCGTGACGTCAGACTTAACAACCGAATACTACTCTATAGGTACTCAAGAATAGCATGAGATTGGTAGAAACTGTGTGTGTTATGTATCCTTCAAATAAAAACGTTTAGGAAAGGAATTCCTATTTCCTAGCCATTCTGCTTAGCACCTTCGAAGATGTGTGTTTGACAAGAAAAATAATATATTATACCTAGTTAAAATGACACAAGAGTCAATAAACGATGATGATGATGGTTTCATTTTGGGCCAAACTATTCCGTTAACAACAGAAACTAGTGCAACCTGCTTTAGCACTGAAAACACAGGGAATAGAGGTCAGAGCAAGACTCCACATGCTTCATTACTTCATGACAATGATTCCTCTCTTGGTTGCTGCATCCACATCCACGTTGTCAACTCCTGTTCCGGCCCGGCCAATGATCTTCAAGTTACTCCCAGCATTGATGACATCAGCAGTAACTTTAGTTGCTGATCGGACAACTAGACCATCATAATTCTAGGGGGGGGGAAGATTTAAGATATGTAAACAAAATTTGTTTTACTTATACTTAACTTATTGTCACAAGTCACCATGCATTCAGTACAGCTTGCTTTTTATTTTGTGCCCATGCCTTACTATGTATATTATAATTTATTACTATTATATTATATTGACATCATAACCAAGCATACATGCAATGACAGATGAAAAATGTTAAACTACGCACGCAAATAACGTTACCTCATAAGTTAAAACACATGCAGAGAGCAAAACACACTTGCATTAAGCATAAAGCACAGGGGAAAAGTCTGATTGATTATTTGATGCCTAATAAAATCGGTTGAAATGATTCATATGGTGCAGATAAAGGCTGCTGTTGCATCAGACTCTTGAAGAGGAGGAGGGGGGGTGACACGCAGTCACACACACACACACACAAACTTGATCAAAAGGCAGACATTCACATGCTAAAATTTTATCATCACGTTTTGCATTGCATTGGAAGACGCCATTATCTTGGCGGCGCCTCAAATCCAGGCACTTGATATTCCGGTGAAGTTGAGCAGAACTTGAAGAATCACTTAACATTACCTGAATCTCTGCCATCAACTCTTCTTTAGTCATCTGCTTCTCCGTCACTTCAATGCCATTCTCTTGAAGAATAGTTTTGCAGCATGGATCCACACTTTCACTGATTAAAACGCGTTTGACTGATACCGGGGCCATTCCTGTTGATGCAGTGATTCGACGCGACTGACTGATCGCGTGCGCCGCTGATGTTCTTCTGTGGCGTTTTTCAATAAAGAGGATCTCCTCCTCCTTGAACTCCGCCCTTCACGCGCCCTCCCTAATTTCCTCCTGCCACTGTGCAACAGCAAAATAAATAAATAACGAAATAACGAACAAAAGAAATGACTTGATAAGACAAGTACAATAATTTTTTTTATTACTTTTTCATTTTATTTATTATTTTCTGTTTCTTTTTTAACGTTATGTATTAATTTCCGTATTTATTACATTTATTTATTTATTTATTCCCACATACATATTTGTGTATTTATTTTTCCCACATGCATTTATTTATTTATTCCCACATGCATTTATTTATTTATTCCCACATAAATATTTGTGTATTTATTTTTCCCATATGTATTTATTTATTTATTCCCACATAAATATTTGTGTATTTATTTTTCCCACATGCATTTATTTATTTATTCCCACATAAATATTTGTGTATTTATTTTTCCCACATGCATTTATTTATTTATTCCCACATAAATATTTGTGTATTTATTTTTCCCACATGCATTTATTTATTTATTCCCACATAAATATTTGTGTATTTATTTTTCCCACATGCATTTATTTATTTATTCCCACATAAATATTTGTTTATTTATTTTTCCCATATGTATTTATTTATTTTTCCCACATGCATTTATTTATTTTTCCCACATGCATTTATTTATTTTTCCCACATGTATTTATTTATTTTTCCCACATAAATATTTGTGTATTTATTTTTCCCACATGCATTTATTTATTTATTCCCACATAAATATTTGTGTATTTATTTTTCCCACATGCATTTATTTATTTATTCCCACATAAATATTTGTGTATTTATTTTTCCCACATGCATTTATTTATTTATTCCCACATAAATATTTGTGTATTTATTTTTCCCACATGCATTTATTTATTTATTCCCACATAAATATTTGTTTATTTATTTTTCCCATATGTATTTATTTATTTTTCCCACATGCATTTATTTATTTTTCCCACATGTATTTATTTATTTTTCCCACATAAATATTTGTGTATTTATTTTTCCCACATGCATTTATTTATTTATTCCCACATAAATATTTGTTTATTTATTTTTCCCACATGTATTTATTAATTTTTCCCACATGCATTTATTTATTTTTCCCACATGCATTTATTTATTTTTCCCACATGCATTTATTTATTTATTCCCACATAAATATTTGTTTATTTATTTTTCCCACATGTATTTATTTATTTTTCCCACATGCATTTATTTATTTATTCCCACATAAATATTTGTTTATTTATTTTTCCCACATGTATTTATTTATTTTTCCCACATGCATTTATTTATTTATTCCCACATAAATATTTGTTTATTTATTTTTCCCACATGTATTTATTTATTTTTCCCACATGCATTTATTTATTTATTCCCACATAAATATTTGTTTATTTATTTTTCCCACATTTATTTATTTATTTTTCCCACGCATTTATTTATTTTTCCTACATGTATTTATTTATTTTTCCCACGCATTTATTTATTTTTCCCTCATGCATTTATTTATTTATTTTCCACTTTTGTATATTTCTTTATTATTTCCCTATTATTGCATTTGCTCATTTATTCTCACATACATTTATTTATTTGTTTATTCATTTATACATTTATTTATTTTGACCACATTTATTTATTTCCACTTTTATATATTTCATGTATTTTCCTATTATTACATGTATTTATTCTAACATAAATGTATTTATTTGTTTATTTATTTATACATGTATTTATTTGTTCCCTCGTGTATTTATTTATCTCCACTTTTATATATGTATTTATGTATTTTCCTATTGCTATTTATTTATTTATTCCCGCATAAATTGATTGATTTATTTGTTTATTTATTTATTTGGTCCCACGTGTATTTATTTATTTCCACTTTTATATTTTTCATTATGTATTTTCTTTTTATTATTCATTTCTTTATTTTCGCATAAATGTATTTATTTGTTTATTCATTTATACATTTATTTTTCCACTTTTATATATTTCTTCATGTATTTATTGTGCTACTGACACTCTTTGCTCCACTCTAACATCTTGCTTAGACAACTTCTGTCCCGTTTCATCCAGGCCAGCACACACCACCCCCTCTGCCCCCTGGCTGTCTTATGTTCTCCGCGAACATCGCTCTGGACTCCGTGCGGCAGAGAGGAAGTGGCGCAAAACTAAAAACACTACTGACCTAACCCTGTATCAGTCTCTCCTCGCTTCTTTCTCTACTAACGTCTCCACTGCTAAAACTACATACTACCACAACAAAATCTGACAACTGCTCAACTGCTCTGACTCTCGTGCACTTTTCAGAACCTTCTCTTCGCTCCTTTGTCCTCCCCCCCCCCCCCCCTCCTTCATCAACTCTTACAGCTGATGACTTTGCATCATTTTTCACAAACAAAACCTCCTCCATCAGCAGCCAATTCTCCACACCACAAACCGACACACACATCTCAACAACCATCCTACATACGCTCCCCTCCTTCTCTCTGCTCTCCGAAGCAGATGTCTCCAAACTCATCCTTTCCAATCATCCCACTACCTGTCCGCTTGATCCTATCCCCACTCACCTCCTTCAGGCCATTTCTTCTTCTGTTACTCCTGCACTCACTCACATTGTCAACACCTCTCTTCACACCGGGACCTTCCCCACAGCATTTAAGCAGGCTCGGGTAACCCCACTGCTTAAGAAACCCTCTCTGAACCCAGCACTTTTAGAAAACTACAGACCGGTATCCCTTCTGCCTTTCATTGCAAAGACACTTGAGCGAGTTGTGTTTACCCAGCTCTCTACGTTTCTTGAACAGAACAACCTCCTGGACATCAACCAATCCGGCTTCAAAAGCGCCCACTCAACTGAGACTGCCCTGCTCTCGGTTACGGAGGCACTGAGACAGGCAAGAGCGGCTTCCAAATTCACAGTACTTATCTTACTAGATTTGTCTGCTGCTTTTGACACAGTTAACCACCAGATCCTCCTGTCAACTCTCATGATGATGGGCATCTCAGGAACTGCTCTCCAGTGCCTCAAGTCTTACCTCTCAGGCAGGTCCTTCAGGGTGTCATGGAGAGGTGGAGTGTCTAAGTCACATCATCTAGCCACTGGAGTTCCACAGGGCTCAGTGCTTGGACCACTTCTCTTCTCCATCTACATGTCATCACTGGGATCTGTCATTCAGAAACATGGCTTTTCCTATCACTGCTATGCCGACGACACTCAACTCTACTTCTCATTTCAACCAGATGATCCCACGGTTGGTGTTTGTATCGCTGCCTGCCTAACAGACATTTCTGCCTGGATGAAGGAACATCACCTGCAACCAGGGTTGCCAGGTTTTCACAACAAAACTCGCCCAATTGCTACTCAAAACTAGCCCAAAACAAGCCCAATCTCGTTTCAGGGGGGCATCTCCAGTAAAAATCGCATTTGGGGGGTTAAATATGTGTTTCATTGGCATGGTTGCCTACTAAAATTCGCATTCCCGGGGCTAAATATCATATAATTGGGGTCGCTTCAACCCGCGGACATGAAAAACAGCCCGCGGCAACTGTGTTGAAGTAGCCCAATTCCACGGGAAAACCGCGGACTTGGCAACACTGCCTGCAACTCAACCTTGCAAAGACAGAACTGCTTGTGGTCTCAGCCAACCCAGCACTTCATCACAATCTCTCCATTCAGCTAGGATCATCAACCATAACTCCGTCCAGGACAGCCAGGAACCTTGGCGTTGTGATTGATGATCAGCTAAAATTCACTGACCACATTACTGCAACAACCAGGTCCTGCAGATTTGTGTTATACAACATTAGGAAGATTAGACCCTTCCTATCAGATCAGGCCACACAACTCCTGGTCCAAGCTCTTGTTCTCTCCAGACTGGACTACTGTAATGCTCTTCTAGCGGGCCTTCCGGCATGTACTGTCAAACCCTTGCAACTGATCCAGAATGCAGCGGCAAGGGTGGTCTTTAACGAGCCGAAGAGAGCGCACGTCACGCCTCTCTTCATCAGTATCCACTGGCTGCCAATAGCGGCTCGCATCAAATTCAAGACACTGGTGCTCGCCTTCAAAGCAACCACTGGCTCTGCACCAATATACCTAAACTCGCTTGTTCAGACTTACACACCCTCCAGGAGCTTACGTTCTGCCAGTGAACGACGCCTTGTGGTGCCATACCAAAGAGGCGTGAAATCACTCTCACGGACCTTTTCCTGGACCGCCCCCACCTGGTGGAATGACCTGCCTATCTCAATTCGAGCAGCCAAGTCTGTAGCCATTTTCAAAAAACAGCTAAAGACACATCTCTTCCAGCAGCACCTGACCAATCAAGAATAGCACTTAACATTCTATTCATTTTCTGTCTGTCTAATTTAAAAAAAGTTCTGAGACTTGTTACAGCACTTGCATATTGTTGCCCTTGACTGTTCTAGTTGCTTCTATTGCTCTCATTTGTAAGTCGCTTTGGATAAAGCTGCTGCTTTTATTGTTGCAGGTGACTTTAATCACTCAAACTTAAAGTCAGTGCTACCCAAGTTTCACCAGCATGTTTCCTGCCACACCAGAGGAAACAAAACCTTAGATCATGTTTATACAAACATGGCTGGAGCTTACATTGCAACACCCCTCCCCCACCTGGGACAGTCAGATCACCTCTCTTTGTTTCTCACCCCGAAATATGCACCCCTCATCAACCGTGTGAAGCCATCAGTGAAGACCATCAAGGTGTGGCCTGCGGGGGCAGATTCCACACTCCAGGAAAGGTTTCTAAACACAGACTGGAGTATGTTTGCTTCTCAAGCCACCAGTGGCGCTCACACGGACATTGACTCCTACACCTCCTCTGTATTGGATCATATCAATACCACCATCGACAGTGTTACAACCCAGAAACAGATCACCACATACCCAAATCAGAAGCCTTGGATGAACAGGGAATTGCGACTCCTGCTGAAGTCACGCAATACTGCCTTCAGATCAGGTGATGCACAAGCCTACAGCACATCCAGAGCAAACCTGAAGATGGGCATCAAAAAGGCCAAGCACTGCTACAAGCTAAAGATAGAGGGACACTTTTCCAACTCTGACCCTCGACGCATGTGGCAGGGCATTCAGGCCATCAGTGATTACAAACCCGCCCGGTCCACCCCCGCAGCCACTGATGTCAACTTCCTGAACGAGCTAAATTACTTCTATGCTCGTTTTGAAAGAGACAACAGAGAAACTGCCACCAAGCTCAAACCCTCAGCTGACCACCCACCAATCACACTCTCCTCCACAGATGTCTGCAAGGCACTGAGCCGGATCAGCGCACACAAGGCTGCTGGACCAGACAACATCCCTGGACGTGTTCTCAGGGCATGTGCGGAGCAGCTCGCTGGGGTTTTTACAGACATTTTCAACCTGTCTCTTGCCCAAGCAGCTTTACCAACATGCTTTAAACGCACTTCCATTGTGCCAGTGCCGAAACACTCTAGCCCGAGGTGCCCTAATGACTACCGCCCTGTAGCACTCACACCCATCGTTATGAAGTGCTTTGAGCGGCTGGTCCTGGAACACCTAAAAGACTCTCTACCATCCACATTGGACTCACACCAGTTTGCCTACCGCAGCAATAGGAGCACAGAGGATGCAGTTTCCATGGCACTGCACTCTGTGCTCACCCATCTGGACCATAAGAACACTTATGCACGCATGCTGTTTGTTGACTTCAGCTCAGCATTCAACACTGTCATCCCAACCAAGTTAATAGCCAAACTTGGAGACCTGGGCATCAACACCTTAATGTGTAACTGGATTTTGGACTTCCTAACTGACAGACCACAGAATGTTCGATCAGGATCCACCTGCTCCACGTCCATCACACTCAACACTGGTGTACCACAGGGCTGTGTGCTGTCTGTTTCTCTACTCCCTCTTCACCTCCGACTGCAAGCCTGTGTATGGATCTAATTCCATCGTCAAGTTTGCGGACGACACTACGGTGATTGGTCTCATCAGCAACAACGATGAGACTGCCTACAGGGAGGAGATCCAGCACCTGGCCACATGGTGCACTGATAATAACCTGCTCCTCAACACCACCAAAACGAAGGAGCTCATCGTGGACTTCAGGAAAGAGTCAAGAGGCAAACACGACACCATCCACATCAATGGAATGGCTGTTGAGCATGTCTCCAGTTTCAAGTTCCTGGGGATCCACATCTCGGCGGACATGTCGTGGACGACCAACACCTCCAGCCTGGTCAAGAAGGCTCACCAGCACCTCTTCTTCCTGAGGACACTGAGGAAGAATCAGCTCTCCTCGGTTATCCTGGTGAACTTCTACCGCTGCGCAATAGAAAGCATCCTGACCAACTATGTGGCAGTATGGTATGGGAGCTGCTCTGTTGCGGAGCGCAAGGCACTGCAGCGGGTGGTGAAAACTGCCCAGCGCATCACAGGGACTCCACTACCTGCCATCGAGCACATCCAGAGGAAACGCTGTCTGCATCGAGCTCGCAGCATCCTCAAGGACTCCTCTCACCCAGCCCACAGACTGTTTTCTCTCCTGCCCTCCGGCAGGCGTTTCAGGATCCTCTGGACCAGGACCAGCAGACTAAAGAACAGTTTTTTCCCCAGAGCTGTCTCTTTACTGAACTCGAACCCCCGTTGATCCACTCCCTCATATACTGACAACTCTCCTACCTCACATCTGCCTTCACTTTGTTATTTGCACTACCGACTGTTCATTACAGTAACAACTGTTTACTTATGCATCTTGCACTACCATATCTTAACTGGATTATGCTCATTTGCACTGCCGACTGTATTTATAGTACCACTGTTTACATTTGCATTTTGCACCGTACTTCTAACTGTAATATGCAATCACTTTCCACTGCACTTTTACACTTTCTTTCGGATAGCTCTGTCCATAATTTATTGCACTACCTTAATCCACTGCTACATTCCTCATATTAGCCGAACATATTATTGTATACCTCTATCTGTAAAATTCTGTTTTAAGTAATAGCCATCTGTATATTATATTCATAGTACATATTCACCTGTAAATTCTGTTTATAGTAATAGCCATCTGTATATTATATTCATAGTACATATTCACCTGTAAATTCTGTTTATAGTAATAGCCATCTGTATATTATACTCATAGTACATATTCACCTGTAAATTCTGTTTATAGTAATAGCCATCTGTATATTATATTCATAGTACATATTCACCTGTAAATTCTGTTTATAGTAATAGCCATCTGTATATTATATTCATAGTACATATTCACCTGTAAATTCTGTTTATAGTAATAGCCATCTGTATATTTATTCACTGTACATATTCACCTGTAAATTCAGTTCTGTTTATAGTAATAACCATCTCTCTATTTATACATATTTATATATATTCAGTACATATCCATGTCCTGCACTTACGCAACCACTGTATATCCTGCACTTGCTGCTATTGCACTTCTGGTTAGACCTAAACTGCATTTCGTTGCCTTGTACTTGTGTAATGACAATAAAGTTGAATATAATCTGAATCTAATCTAATAAAAGCGTCTGCTAAATGACTAAATGTAAATGTACATTTATTCTCACATAAATATATTTTTTTATTTTTACTATTTATTTATAAATTTACTTATTTTTCCCACATGCATTTATTTGTTTATTTCCACTTTTATATATTTCTTAATGTATTTCCTATTTGTTTATTAATTTATCCGCATGTATTTATTTATTTGCACTTTTATTTCTTTATCTCTTATTATTCTTATTTATTTATTTCTGCATGTTTGGGTCTGCATACTTTAATGGGTGTTTGATCTATTTATTTGAGCTTAAAGTGAATATAAGATGAAAAGAAGGTTATCACTGTTCAGTTGGACTAATTCTTCACACAAGCTCAGGCATCTGACTAATTAGGTGAGCACATGACACACATTTATTCTGTTGCCTTTTTCTCTTGTCTTGTGGGCTTATCAGTAAGTAATAATCCAATAAAGTTAGTCAAAATCATAATAAACTTTATGTGTTTTTTTTGTTTTATTGAGATTCATCAAAATGTGACTTACAAGAAAAAACACTTGATGACATTAATGTGTTTCACTGTTTACATTTTAATAGCCTTTAACAGGTTGGTTGAGGCAAGTTCCTGTTGTGTCAACTTACCCCCATATAGTGTGACAACATGGTTCAGGAACATAAGCAAGACTAATTTGAGAAAAAAAAAAGGTTATAAAAAATAAACTAATCATGATATTTATAAAGTGTGTGACAACTAGTCCTGAGGCCTGTACCATGATGATAGTTTAACAAACTCAGGGTTACAGGATTAGTTTTGAGTTGACAAAACCAAACCAATCTGTTCAGGCTTTGTTGGTCCCATGATAGTGATCATCCCCTTTCTCTGTTAACTCAGGCTTTGATCCTGAGTTTAGGAGTTTAGCTGTGACATCAGCAGTGAACAGCCAATCACAGGCTGTGGATCAACTGAGATTCACTTCTCGCGAGAGAAGCAGTGAGATTAATTTCTCTCTTCTGCAGAATATGACATGATTGAAAAATACTAAGAAACTAATTTACACAGGAAGTAGAAAAGAGCTGTCTATAAAAGAGGACCACTTAAAGAAAAATCTTACTACGTCAATGCAAGTTATGAAGTTAGTTTAGTTGATATATAGAGAGAATTGAACATTTAAGCTCACATGTAGTCATTTTTATAGCTTTATTTATTGATTTTAAAGCTTATTTGTATGACCTTTATATAGCCTATTTATATTAATTTTAACCAAGTGCCTATTAATGATTGATTAACTAAAATTATACATGTGTAATTGATTAAGGGTATAATAATTACATAAATGATAAATAAACCATTCAAAATTATTATTATTATAAATAAGCATTGTTAAAAGCCAGACGCTTTAGTCTTTAAAAAAACATTTGCTATGTAGTGACCTTTAATTTGGAGTAGAAAAAGGGGGAGTGACTTTATTGCATCAGAGGTGTGTCACTTTGCTCACAGCTGATTGGTCCAATTTCAGTTTGAGATCTCTTATCCAAAACATAACCTGCCCTGAAGCAGGTTAGCCGTGGAGCGTAAGTTACTATGGAGATGAACACTGCTAAAAGCCAAACCTCTTTAATGGTACCAAAAACACAGGATCGGCACAAACTAAGCTTAAACATATCCGGTTAGCCAGCTAAACCGGCTTCATGGTATAGGCCCCTGGTCTACCAATCATGTAGAAAATGTACATGACGAATATATATAGTATTTTGCCATTAAGTTCATAACACTGACTTTATAATGACACATAACACACAAAACACATTACTCGTTTTATTAGAGGTCAATTTTAATCAAACAACAAATTAGTTAATAGTATTAACACTATTAGGCTATTTTTTTCTATCTAAATGTTTGTTTGTTTGTTTGTTTGCTACCAGACCAAGAAGAAGAGCGTGCAGAAGTATATTTATTATCAAAAGTTATATACTAAGAATTTAAAGTAAATTTAATGTAGTTACATCACATAAGTAAGGCTAAAACAGCTTGTTTTGCTGTCCCTTTAAGGACAGATTCGCATGACGTCACCTACTTCACAGACAGGGTTGCTGGGGAACAGTGTAACAAAAGTTTTAATGGTTGCCGAGCAACACAGTGTAGAGAGTCCGAGCATGTTACAACGTTAGCCAAGTCTGTCGATGTATGAAGGCATCAAAATACAAAAACATCTCAATATACGTCTAGATCAACGAATGTGAGAGGAAATAAAGAGCAGTTAAAATGTCAACCGCCTCAGTAACAACAGGTGTCGTCCAGTACGGTCGGAGGAAAGGCTCGAGTAAACAAGGTGAGAATTACACATAACGTTACTGAGCACCAACATCTCTGAGAATAATGTATAATAATTGCAGCTTTTATAATAACTTGGATATATGTTGTCGAATGCATACAGTTGTGAGTTCAAAGATGGAGAAAACCGAAGCAGACCTTCGTCAAGTGGTAGTTTTATCCAAAACGGAATGGCAGCGCATTCAGGACAGTGTGAACGGTGTGAATCGTCACAACAGAAGTGTCATTGCAGCAGCTGAACAGCGGGAGGCGCTGCACATGCGCTCTAAAGAGCTCGTCAAGCACTGGTCCAACACCATTGCTGTAAGTATCGCTCTGTCACTTGTGCTTGAAAAACCCAAAAGTTACCCTAAAACAAAATATGCATAAAACATCATTTTAGTAAACACCTTTAAGCCTTAAACAGGCACGACTGGAAAATGAACAGCAAAAAATTATTTCATGACACTTTTTACCTGTATCATGTCAATTAATCAGTCTTTATTAAGAAATAAGAATCATTTATTTAAATAAATATATATAAATACAATTTAAAGCTGAGATTTTGTTGGATTTTGCTTGTACGTATAATGTATTATATGTATATATATATATATATATATTAGGGCTGTCAAAAGATTAATCACGATTAATCACATCCAAAATAAAAGTTTGTGTTTACATAATATATGTGTGTGAACTGTGTATAATTATTATTTATATATAAAAACACACACAAGCATGTATATATTTAAGAAAAATGTATTATATTTATATATAAAATATTTATATATAAATTATATAAATGTATACATTATATACATGCAAATATTTCTTAAATATATACATGAATATTTATATAAACATAATAATTATACAGAGTACACACAAATATATTATGTAAACACTAGTGTTGTAGTACTCGAGACCGGTCTTGGTCTCGAGACCGGTCTTAAGACCATTTTTTGATGGTCTTGGTCTTGTCTCGGTCTCGACTGCATTTCTCCTCGGTCTTGTCTTGGTCTCGGACTTAAAGGACTCGGGATTTTATCTCAAGACCAGTCAAGACCACAACTGCAAGGATATCACTAAATTTCCGGTGCATTGTCTGATTTAATATCATTAATGTGATTTGATGTAAAACTTACAGCTTACTTCTTTGTAATGTGATTTATTTTGTTACTATGCTGCCGGGTTCAAAATCAATGCAGAATTGTCTCAGAAATGTGCAAAAATTTATATAAATGCCCACAAAATTCTGAGATTGTTTTTTTATATAACATAGAATAGAATTAAGCAATATCGCAATAGCAAGAGAGCTGTTTTCATGAATATATTAGCGTGATTGCAAATGATATTGATTTATACAAACATTCTATAAACAAGAAGTTATTATTAAATTACATTTTAAACTGTGTCTTTGCTAATTCGGCAGCGTTTGGTTATTAAAAGAATCGGTTGCTTTGAACAAATCGGTTGAATAAAGGATTCTGTGACGGTTAAATAATGTTAATGTTTTAATGTTAAATTAATCTGAACATTATTTATGCAGGTGTAATCGTATCAATTCAGATGCAACTTCTGTGCCATGAATTTTATTGGTAGTGATTTGATTGGTAACAGCGCTATAGTGTCTTACTATTCTAATTGTATTTAATTACCGTATTCAATATAAGTCATTTCTCAGACACTAGATATGGATCTTTTAGATGAATTTAAGGAGTGCTGGTCTGGTCTTGGTCTTGACTCGGTCTCGCCCTGTCTTGGTCTTGGTCTTGTCTTGGTCTCAACACCACAAAGTCTTGGTCTTGTCTTGGTCTCGGCACACGCTGGTCTTGGTCTCGACTTGGTCTCGGTTAAGGTGGTCTTGACTACAACACTAGTAAACACAAACTTTTATTTTGGATGTGATTAATCGTGATTAATCCTTTGACAGCCCTAATATATATATATATATATATATATATATATATATATATATATATATATATATATATATATATATATATATATATATATATATATATATATATATATATATATATATATATATATATATATATATATATATATATATATATATATATATTAGTGGTGGGCACAGATTAATTTTTTTAATCTAGATTAAAATGGCTCATTTGAATTCTGCCGAAGGCATTCAGAATATGTGTGCTCGTAAATGATCGTTTGTCTTTTTGTAGTTTGAATAATAAATAACTTCTGTCCCTTTAAGACCTGATGCACGCATGGATCCCAAACACTGTTCCTGTGAGCTGGTTACGACTGTGTTTACGTTAAAACTCACCAAGATGGGCATTGAGACATTTTTAAGTGTATTTAACCATTAATAAACTGGAAAAAGGAGCTCATTTTTGCACTTGTATGTCAGAGGCGGCTTTATTACGGTATGTGTGTGTGCACTTCAGATGCGAGCGCGAAATCTGCGGGAATTAGTAGAATTAACGTTATGTTCAATCCCGCAGGAAATTCAGACCGGTCACACCAATACTAACAAAAGTCCAGCAGAACACGCGTTCGCAATGTTCAGAGGATTAAACGGACTGAATGAGAGGAGGCGGTGCGTGTCACTCGCTGTCGGTCGGAGAGGAGAGCGCAGCTGATATCGATACTGTAGAAAATAAGTATTGTATCGTTTCAGATATTTCAGTATCGATACATAGCGAAATATTTATATTTTTGACAACACTAGTAGGCATACACACAGGTTCGAAGACTCGTTCTCTCGCCCCTACAATGCAATTCGGCTAGGTGTACATCTGCGCTAAAATATCAAGGTGAAAGACATCATAGCTTGCGTAGTATAGACCCAGCTCCCAACCCAACTTTGAGAATAGATTAACAGCGATATTTCTTTTATCGCCCGATAAGAGTCTCACGTTAACGCCGATAACGGCCACTAATATATATATATATATAAACATCAGTACTTGGGTCTCTGAGTGTTAATATGTGACTTACAGTAACAAAGTACAACAAACAAATCTGATTTTGTCCTTACAGGGACAACGACAAAAAAAGCTGGAGGCGAAAACAATTCGTGAGGCGATCGAAGAAGAGGAGAGGAAACTACTTGACATAGAAGAAGCAAAATACCAGGCCCAGATACGAAAGGAGGCCATTGAGAAATCAAAAACCCAGCAGTACTACCAGACTGACAGAGTGAAAGGCTTCCATGTTTGTGTCTCACATCATTTGATCACAAATCTTTTTCTGTGGTAAAACGTTGTAGAAACCATCCTCTTGTTTTATAGAGCGCTCTGATGCTGGCAGAGGTTCTGAAGGAAAGGGAGGCTCAGATCGAGCTAAAACACATGAAGGAGAATGCCAGCAAAGACATAGACAGAGATATCTTGGCCAAAATGGCTTGGAGAGAAGAACAGGCCATCCGTCAGGAGCAGCAGAAAGCCCTGCAGAGGAAACACGACCAACTGGCCATTGCTGAGAGCTTGAAACTACAGTAAGGAGAAATTAAAGTGCACTCATGCTTCAGTGCATTTGGCAAAAACCCAGCTAACAAAAGTATGCTTTTTGATAACATTCCAATAATATAAATGTTATTTCTGAACGGTCTCTGTTTTAAAATGTATTTTCTTGGTTATGCAAACATAAAGGAAACATTTAATTTTAGCATTCATCAGACATTATCGGAGTTTTACTTTTGAACAGTGTTGGGGAAAGAAACCTTTAAAAGTAATGTGTTACAATATTGTGTTACTTTCTAAAGAAGTAACTAATTGTATTACTTAGTTACTTTTGATGGAAAGTAATATGTTGCGTTACTTTTGTGTTATTTTTCTCACTTGGGCTGGGCTTGCTTACTGCTTGTTTTTTAATAACAACAAAAAATGTTTTTGCACATGTACCAGAAGTGAAACGAATAAGCCTCAGGATGAAGGAAATGCAAATCAACGGCTATACAGTAGAGGGCGCAGCTCAAACAAACCTTTCAGCTTTGCTGCCATTCTAGATTGCAAAAGAATAGGTCGCAGGAGAAGAAACTCTTCCTGTCCCTGGCCCTGTCCCAAATGGCACCCTAAACCCTCACGGTCTTCCTCTGAGTCCGCACTTTCACGACGTAATGCCGCTTTGACTGCCGGGAAGAAGTCCGCTGCGTAACCCGCACCAGTGCAAGCTTGGCAGAAATGCGCATCGAGGGCGCATATCAACCTCAAAGGGGGGCGCTCGCAAGCAACCTTCTGAGACCTAAAATTACAAATGGGACACCCTGCGGTCTCGTGGACTTAACGGACACGCGCACGCAGCGGCCATTATAAGTCCACAAGACCGAAACATAGCTGTCAACCCTCACGTTTTTTTCTGGGTTTCTCACGTATTTTAGCTCTTTTCCCTCTGTCTTCCCGTTTTAGTATTTTCCCGTAAAATATCCCGTATTTTTACACTCTGATTGATTGTGTTAACGCAGAACACGCAACTATCTGTGTCTGTGAAGTGGCTTGCACTTGGGTTGCTAGACCTCCAGTCAAGCAGGTGGCAGTACACAGACAGTAGCTTAGGCCAGTGTTTCCCAACCGGGGTGCCGTCTGACGAGAGCAGGGGTGCCGTGTAAAAGTCCTTCAAATATTTTTTTTTTGTTCAAATTTTTCAAATAATTATCTCTTAGTAAACTTTGTTCATTGCATGCCGTATGTTCGAATATGACCAGTCATTTTCGCCGTCTTCACCCGGGTGTAGTAGTGCCAGAAGACGTGAATGATAAGTCGCGCGCGCTGTGAGAAAATGTGTCTCTGTGCACTCATCCGAAAGCGCGCACACGTCTCACAGCGCGCAAATATTGAGTTCTCTTTCAAGTCTTGCTCTTGAACGGACAAACTCACACAAAAAGTATGTCAACATGTCCATCTTGATGAGTATTCTAGCAGACATAGTCTGTATATGCCTTAAGTAAACTTTATACAGTCGAGAAAGACGACGCATATCCGTGCATTAGGTCTTAAAGGGGCAGTAGCCATCACTCACTGCTCTTGATTGAATAGCTTTTGTAAGCTTAATAGGATTAATCTTTAATATATACAGTCAAACATGCAATGTTATTTTACATTTGATCAATTTCTGTACCTGAAAACTAATGTTAGACGTACCTGAAAAACCTGAAAAGCATAGTTTATTTTATTAGTATCTTTGCTCAATAGTATTTATTTGTGCTGCTGCTTGTATTTAAATGATTTGTTCTTATTATTTTCTTTATTTTTATTTGACAGTAGTCCTTTTTTCCCTGAACATAGCAAATACTGAACCGTACCGAAACCGTGAACCTAAAACCATCTGTACCGTTACACCCCTAGCGTAACGTATGCGAGGGGGTGCCACAAAATGGAGAACATTTTCAAAGGGTGCCATGACTGAAAAAAGGTTGGGAAACACTGGCTTAGGCTACTATCGAAGAAGAAGAATACAGTTGCAGCGGCGGGCGGGAGGAAGAGGGAAAAAGTAGCGGGAAGTGAACTTCAAGGAGAGTAGAGTAGATGAGTGTGATGTGCGATGATGGATCAGGACGCTGACGGCCACAACATTTGAGGTCGGGAAGTTCGGTCTGGACTTGATCCGTTATGGAGCAACAATGCTTGAACCAGAGCTGTTTGGACCAATCAATTTGTCAGGGAGGGCTTTATACGATGATGGACAGATGATCAACAGTAACGTAAGCATCCACGTCACCAAAGAGCGCTTGGGTTGAATTCGTTCTAATCCTAAACAGAGAACTTGTTCGTATATGCATTCACCTTTACTATTTCTCTCAAAAATGATGAATGTGTTGGTAAGTACTCCTTGTATCCTTAAATTCATTTTACAACACCGACAAAGATTGTTTACACTCATCATCATCTTCTACTTCTTCCAGCGTGCGTGCAGTTGAGTTCTGTTGACAACTATGCGTCGCTCAACATACGCACTTACTCCGTTGCTCTGATTCGTTGTAGGTCTATCCAATTGAGTGCAGAGGCATTTTCTTTCCTGGTTCGGTTGAAAAACGCCTCATAATCACAGCCCAATGGAGCAGCATCAGACTCATATTCTGACTAGAATCTGACTATGACGACGTCAGGCTAAGAAACTCTTATTTCAGCAATAAAAAATAAAAGACATTAATTTGATCTAAAGTAATTTTTGCTTATTAGTAATTGGATCATCAAAGGTTAACAGCAAAGACATTGGTTAATAAAGTGAGATTAACTTGTATTTTTTAACACAGTGTTTCCCAACCCGGAAGCCATGCTCACATCCAAAGTACGCGCACACAACGCTGCCTCTCAAACAGCTTGTGAGTGCCAAATTGATTTCTTTTTCGCAGCTTGTTGCTCTTAAACAGTCAAATACACACAAAAATATTGTCAGTCTTGCCAAGTTTTCACAAAAACACAGTCGGTTATGTCCTAAGTTAACGTAAACAGTTCAGAAATTCATGTGCAACAGTAGATTGGATCCATGCGTAAGCTCTTAAAGTGACAGCAGGTATTTGATTAATCTGTATTTAATTTTTGCAATGAAAACCATTATTTTACATTCAATTGCTTTATTCAGTTTCTGTAGTATTTCTTACCTAAATAGCCCTACAGTTCAGCTTGGTACACACTCCGTAAGAACAAAGAAATGTGTTGAGGTTGCAAAAACAAAGTTTATTCTGGCCAGGACATTCCATACTTCACGAGAAAAGCAGGTGCCGAACAATTTTTGTTTCTCTGCATTAACCCCGCCCACTTTAGATTTCTGACCAATCACACAATAGTTCTCGGACACCCACAAGAAAAAAATTCTGCTCAGATGATTTGTCGAGAACAAGCTGCGAGAACTCACAAACCAGGACTGCGAGAACAAAATGACGTCATATTTTGTTGTAAATTTACAAGGAATCTGTTACTTTACTGGTTATTTAAAAAAAGAAAAAGTACTCTGATTACGTAATGCATTACCCCGAACACTGAAACAATTAGTAACATAAAAAAAATGTTAGATGATCGTTCAACTTAAACATTTAATTAAACATTTAATACATTTGTCCGCAACTTTGAGAAAGTGGCTCAGTGGTTCATGTAGGTTGTCTACTAACTGGAAGGTTGGTGGTTCTTTCCCTGGTTCCACCTGACCAAGTGTCGAGATGTCCATGAGCAAGACACCTAACCGCAGCTGTTCCCGATGAGCTGGATGGTGCCTTGCATGGCATACATCAGTGTATGAGTGAGTGAATGTGAGGCAATATGTAAAGCGCTTTGGTGGCCATGGGTCTGTTGAAAGCACTATATACAGGTCCTTCTCAATAAATTAGCATATTGTGATAAAGTTCATTATTTTCCATAATGTAATGATAAAAATTAAACTTTCATATATTTTAGATTCATTGCACACCAACTGAAATATGTCAGGTCTTTTATTGTTTTAATACTGATGATTTTGGCATACAGCTCATGAAAACCCAAAATTCCTATCTCAATAAATTAGCATATCATGAAAAGGTTCTCTAAACGAGCTATTAACCTAATCATCTGAATCAAAATTACACCTGCAAAAGATTCCTGAGGCTTTTAAAAACTCCCAGCCTGGTTCATTACTCAAAACCGCAATCATGGGTAAGACTGCCGACCTGACTGCTGTCCAGAAGGCCATCATTGACACCCTCAAGCAAGAGGGTAAGACACAGAAAAAATTTCTGAACGAATAGGCTGTTCCCAGAGTGCTGTATCAAGGCACCTCAGTGGGAAGTCTGTGGGAAGGAAAAAGTGTGGCAAAAACGCTGCACAACGAGAAGAGGTGACCGGACCCTGAGGAAGATTGTGGAGAAGGACCGATTCCAGACCTTGGGGGACCTGCGGAAGCAGCGGACTGAGTCTGGAGTAGAAACATCCAGAGCCACCGTGCACAGGCGTGTGAAGGAAATGAGCTACAGGTGCCGCATTCCCCAGGTCAAGCCACTTTTGAACCAGAAACAGCGGCAGAAGCGCCTGACCTGGGCTACAGAGAAGCAGCACTGGACTGTTGCTCAGTGGTCCAAAGTATTTTTTTCGGATGAAAGCAAATTTTGCATGTCATTCGGAAATCAAGGTGTCAGAGTCTGGAGGAAGACTGGGGAGAAGGAAATGCCAAAATGCCTGAAGTCCAGTGTCAAGTACCCACAGTCAATGATGGTCTGGGGTGCCATGTCAGCTGCTGGTGTTGGTCCACTGTGTTTTATCAAGGGTAGGGTCAATGCAGCTAGCTATCAGGAGATTTTGGAGCACTTCATGCTTCCATCTGCTGAAAAGCTTTATGGAGATGAAGATTTCATTTTTCAGCACGACCTGGCACCTGCTCACAGTGCCAAAACCACTGGTAAATGGTTTACTGACCATGGTATTACTGTGCTCAATTGGCCTGCCAACTCTCCTGACCTGAACCCCATAGAGAATCTGTGGTATATTGTGAAGAGAAAGTTGAGAGACGCAAGACCCAACACTCTGGATGAGCTTAAGGCCGCTATCGAAGCATCCTGGGCCTCCATAACACCTCAGCAGTGCCACAGGCTGATTGCCTCCATGCCACGCCGCATTGAAGCAGTCATTTCTGCAAAAGGATTCCCGACCAAGTATTGAGTGCATAACTGAACATAATTATTTGAAGGTTGACTTTTTTTGTATTAAAAACACTTTTCTTTTATTGGTCGGATAAAATATGCTAATTTATTGAGATAGGAATTTTGGGTTTTCATGAGCTGTATGCCAAAATCATCAGTATTAAAACAATAAAAGAGCTGAAATATTTCAGTTGGTGTGCAACGAATCTAAAATATATGAAAGTTTAATTTTTATCATTACATTATGGAAAATAATTAACTTTATCACAATATGCTAATTTATTGAGAAGGACCTGTATATATAAGCAGTCCATTTACCATTTTTGAGAAAACCTTGCCAGAATATTTTCTAGTTACTGAGAACATTCCCTGTTAGCTGGGACTTACCTGAAAGGACCTAATACAATGCGCCTGATGTTTCCCTCTCTATTAGGTTAAAGGATCATGAAATGAAGAAAGAGCAGGAGAGGCAGGAGGTCAAAAAGGATGCTGAAGAAATTGAGCGACTCCAAGATCTTCAACTATGGGAACAATCCATGAAAGAGCGCAAGAAACAGGAAGAGAAGAGAAGCGTGATGAATTCTTTCCGTGTAAGGCGGTTGTTGGACAACATTCACACAGAAAAAGCAGATTGAATCAGATGCTGTTTTGAAATCCCTTCTTCTGTCTTCCATCAGGACCATTTGACCAACAGAGAGCAGATGAAAGCAGCAGAGGCCCGGAGGCAGAAGGAAGAGGAGGAGAAACGGAAGCAGCTCGCCAGCCATAAAGAAAAAGTGACGAAGATGAGGAAAGAAAAGCAGGAGGAAATATTTAGGTGCTGTATATAAGACAATGGAAATGTGTCCTGTGGTGGGTTTGAATGACAGGATTCTCATTAGTGTCAGAAATGAACTTCTTTATTTTGATTTTCAGGAGCATTTTTTACATTTACACGGGAATTTTTTCTAACCGTTAAAAACACACAGCATGCCGATTATTTATGTTAATCACTTCCAACATAAACTAAACTTGATATATTAAATGCTAGATAACAGATAAAATGACTTTGGGAGCATTTAAAATATTTTAGGCATTTTTGTTATTTTGAAATTGGGATTCTCTAGACATGGGCTTTCAGTGTTATATTACTATGATTTATATACTTTTTATTTTATTTTTAAAATGAATTCATTACATTTTATCCCTGTACTACCGGAGCAGGATCTTGGTCCGCATTGCCGACAGTAAGTCAGACTTGTTCCCGGTGCATGTTGGACTCCGTCAGGGCTGCCCTTTGTCACCGGTTCTGTTCATCATTTTTATGGACAGAATGTCTAGGTGCAGCAAAGGGCCGGAGAGTGTCCGGTTTGGGGACCACGCGATTTCGTCGCTGCTTTTTGCGGATGTTGTCATGTTGGCCTCCTCAGACCAAGACCTCCAGCGTGCACTAGGACGGTTTGCGGGCAGAGTGTGAAGCGGCTAGGATGAGAATCAGCACCTCCAAGTCCGAGGCCATGGTTCTCAATCGGAAAAGGGTGGCTTGCCCTCTTCAGGTTGGTGGAGAGTTCCTGCCTCAAGTGGAGGAGTTCAGGTATCTTGGGGTCTTGTTCACGAGTGAGGGAAGGATGGAACGGGAGATTGACAGACGGATCGGTGCAGCTTTTGCGGTAATGCAGTCGATGTACCGGTCTGTTGTGGTGAAGAAGGAGCTGCGCTGTAAGGCAAAGCTCTTGATTTACCAGTCGTTCTACGTTCCTACTCTCACCTATGGTCATGAGCTGTGTCCCGAAAGGACAAGATCCTGGATACAGGCGGCCAAAATTAGCTTTCTCCGCAGGGTGGCTGGGCGCTCCCTTAGAGATAGGGTTAGAAGCTCGGTCACTCGGGAGGAGCTCAGAGTTGAGCCGTTGCTCCTCCACATCGAGAGCAGCCAGCTGAGGTGGCTCAGGCATCTATTTCGGATGCCTCCTGGAAGCCTTCCCAGGGAGGTGTTCTGGGCACATCTCACCGGGAGGAAGGGAAGACCTAGGACATGCTGGAGGGACTATGTCTCCCGGCTGGCCTGGGAACGCCTCGGGGTCCCCCCAGAAGAGCTGGAGGAAGTGGCTAGGGAGAGGGAAGTCTGGGCGTCTCTGCTTAGACTGTTGCCCCTGCGACCCGGCCCCGGATAAGCAGAAGATGATGACGATGATGATGATGATGATGATGATAATGATAATTTATTTTTATATTTTCAGTTTAAGATTTAGGATTTTTTTTATGTGCTTTTGTCGTTTTTTTTATTTCTATTGAGCTTTAATTTATATTTATTTTAGTGTTGTCAAATTGATTAATCGCATCTTACATACAAGTATTTGTGTGTGTGTATATATTATTATATTTATATTAGTGGTGGGCCGTTATCGGCGTTAACGTGCTGCGTTAACGTGAGACTCTTATCGGGCGATAAAAAAAATATCGCCGTTAATCTATTCTCAAAGTTGGGTTGGGAGCTGGGTCTATACTATGCAAGCTATGATGACTTTCACCTTGATATTTTAGCGCGGATGTACACCTAGCCGAATTGCACTGTAGGGGCGAGAGAACGAGTCTTCGAACCTGTGTGTATGCCTACTAGTGTTGTCAAAAATATGGATATTTCGCTATGTATCGATACTGAAATATCTGAAACGATACAATACTCATTTTCTAAAGTATTGATATCAGCTGCTCTCCTCTCCGACCGACAGCGAGTGACACGCACCGCCTCCTCTCATTCAGTCCGTTTAATCCTCTGAACATTGCGAACGCGTGTTCTGATGGACTTTTGTTAGTACTGGTGTGACCGGTCTGAATTTTTGCGCGGGGTTGCACATAACGTTAATTCTACTAATTCCCGCAGATTTCGGGCTCGCATCTGAAGTGCACACACACATACCGTAATAAAGCCGCCTCTGACATACAAGTGCAAAAATGAGATTAATCTAGATTAAAAAAATTAATCTATGCCCACCACTAATTTATATACATATATGTTTGTTTGTGTGTGTGTGTGTGTGTGTGTGTGTGTGTGTGTGTGTGTGTGTGTGTGTGTGTGTGTGTGTGTGTGTGTGTGTGTGCGTCTGTGTATATATACATAACCATATGTATTTATTTATATATGTATGTATAAACTATAAATATATATGTGTGTGCATATTATACAGTATATACACACACACAAACATTTATATAATATATATAAATATAATAATATATATACACACATATATATTATGTAAACAAACATTAATGTTAGATGTGATTAATTGCGATTAATCGATTTTGACTGCACTCAACATTTCAGTTTTAGTTTTAGTACTTCAACTTACTAATTGAAATGTTATTTCAATGTTATTTCAATTAGCTGCCAAGGCAACATTTCTAAGTTTTGTAAGGTTAAGTTTCTCATCTAAATTCTCATCAAATTTTATTTTGTTTTAGCTTCATATTTAATCAGCTTTCTGAGTGTTTGTTTTAAATGCAAACTTGCTTGCAAACCAGCATATATAAATCTACTAATTCAAAAGATTGTTACCTGACATACAAATGGACATCCACATTTCTACAACATGCTCATCCGTGAATCAGGTTATGGAAGTCATGGAAATTCACTGTGTGGGTGAAGTATAGGAACCCTGGAGAGAAAGTATAATTATCTCCAGTGCTTGCTTTGTCTCAGATTTGTCTTCTTTCTTTTTTGTGTTTTAGAGAGCTTCAAAGACACAGAGAGACTATCATACAGAAGTTAGCCGTGCAGAAGCAGCAAGAAATCAGTAATGAGGAAGAGATCATCGCAAAAGCGGTCGCTGAACGTGAGGCCAGACAGGCCCGAGAGCAGAGTGAGAAAGAAAAAAAACATGCAGCCATGTTGAAATCTATCGCAGCACACAGAGAATCCATGGTAAATTACCTATTCCTAATGTTTTCGCTACTAATAGCCACAAGAGGCCATGTCTCACAGTGATATTTTACCACAGTGATGTTGTGTTTATGGCCATTAATTATATAATTTGAAATGCATTTATTGCAATAAACATTTTTCTCAACTCTATATCAGAGGCAAGAGCTGGAACGAAGGGCAGAGGAAGAAAAACAGAAAGCTCTGGAGATGCTGTATGCAAAGAAGGAAGCAGATAAAATCTTCATGAAAAAGCAAGAACTTCAAGCTCAAAAAGCTAGAGAAGAAGGAAAAGCACTCCAAGACATCTACATACAAGACATGGTGGGTATAGATCTTAATATGCTTTATTTTAAGCATTGAACTCACTATAATTTCTCTCAAATGTAACATTGGTTTTGTGAAGGCTGAAAAACGTGCAAAGGATCACCGTACAAAGAAAGAACAGAAGGACTTTGTGGCTAAGAACACCGCTCTCATTGTTGAGGAAGAAAACCAGTTCCAGAACTACGCCAAACAAGTCATCGAAACGGCCGAGAAGACAGGGAGAAACATCTACCCGCTCCTGAAGGCAGGCAGAGAGGGCATCGGAGGGGGCCTGGGGCCAATGTTCAGTGGACTTAGACCAAGCTATCTAGTCCATGATGAGTCGGGTGTTCAGATGCCCAATTATATGAACGGAACCACTCAAAACATAAAAGAGCTGAATGAGACCCCTGACATTCAGCTGTCCAAGAAAAGACTAGGATTTACCTGGTAATCCTTTACAACATCTAGTTGTTATAATGACTCGCTCTTG
>CM042243.1:8635881-8658381 GCA_023566225.1 Romanogobio albipinnatus | reverse complement strand
AAACAGAGACTCGTAGAGTTGGTGGACACAAGCACTGATCCTGCCACCTTCACCAAACTCTTTGCTTCTCTTGGACCAATGGCAGGGCAAGGTGTCAGAGAGGGGTGAGCAAGGGAAAGGATCCCTTATTTATTTATTTTTTTTACTATAAAGTGTTAATTATATAATATGGAAACTTTTGTTTTTGCCATGGAATAAAAAATAAAGAATGTAATTGCGACTTTTTATCTCACAATTCTGTGCAAATGCTAGGTTATAGTATTTCTGATTTTATTTCTCATATGTGACCCTGGACCACAAAACCAGTCATAAGTCGCACGGATATATTTGTGGAAATAGCCAACAATACATTGTATGGGTCAAAATGATCTATTTTAATTTTGTGCCTAAAGTCATTAGGATATGAAGATCATGTTCCATGAAGATATTTTGTAAATGTATATAAAAAATATTATTAGTAGTAATATGCATGGCTAAGGACTTCATTTGGACAACTTTAAAGGTGATTTTCTCAATATTTAGACTTTTTTTGCACCCTCAAATTCCAGATTTTCAAATAGTTGTATAAACATTGTCATATCCTAACAAACCATACATCAATGGAAAGCTTTTAATTCAGCTTTCAGATGCTGTATGAATCTCAATTAAAAAAAAATTACAGTCATTTTCTCTATTAAAGTGTTTATGCCATGAATCACCAGACCAACCATTGATTTGTTTGATTGGTTTTCCAGGTTAGAGAGTACTGCGCTGCTATTGGCTGATGAGCTGAATCCCCATCAGGCTTTAATAGTGGTGGAGACGATGGAGGAGATTCAATGCAGGAACCTTCAGTTGATAAACAAGTAAGACGAGTAATCTGCATTACATCCACATGTCAGAACCTCATATACAAATAATTATCACAGTTAGGGTTAGGTGGCGTGATTCAAATCTTATGTCAGAGATGGGGACTCGAGTTTGAGACTCGGACTCGAGTGCGACTTAAGTCGCACACACAGTGACTTCAGACTCGACTTCAGACTCGTCCTCAAAAGACTTCAGACTCGACTCGGACTCGAGCTGCGGGACTCGTGAACAATGTTTATTTTTAGGAAACGTCTGATGAGCTCGATGTTATTCCCCTCCCTCCGGTACCTATAACCTGCCTACGTACTACGTATCTGCTGCTCGCGGCCACACATGAGAGGACAACGAGCAATCATGTATAGGCGCGTCAATTCAAGCGGCCGCGGCGCGCGCGCGCGAGTGAACGCGATCATCTCTTCCAGAAGAATAAACATAAATTAATATCTTAAGGTATGTTGAGAAAACACACTTACTGAAACGTATTATATGTCGTGTAATCGCTCAATCAGTGTTTCAATCGCGCAAAGATGTCAAACGGCTTGAGAAACATGTCACGCCGCATCATTTACCTCAGAGTCAGAAGTCATTCAGTCCACAGCTGTTAATTCACTGGAGAAATCAACTCTTTCACTATCTATCTATCTATCTATCTATCTATCTATCTATCTATCTATCTATCTATCTATCTATCTATCTATCTATCTATCTATCTATCTATCTATCTATCTATCTATCTATCTATCTATATATATATATATATATATATATATATATATATATATATAAATTCTACTTAACCTGTTAGTGATGTCTTGATTATTTAATGCTATGTTTTGATAAATCTGTCATGAAAAGGACAGTCACTAAGATTATATTTCAACATGGGTATTCAAATAAAACCTAATCATGGTTGATAATCCAAACGGCTTAAAAAAACATACTAAATGGTGCTTTTTTTAAATTCAAAAAAGGCCAAAAGTTTTCTGTGATTGGTAGGTTTAGGGGTAGGGTTAGTGTAGGTCAGTGGTCTCCAACATGGTGCCCGCGGGCACCTGGTAGCCCGCGTGGAGTCTCTGAGTCGCCCGCGCAGCACGTTCTATAAATAGCCTGAAATGTAATCTTTCTTCTTTTTTTTTATGATAATGGCATAAAATGAGAAAATAACTATTGGTGAGATTTCATATACCATTAAAACATAATAAAATAATTAAATAATTTAAAATATTTTGAATCTGCACGTCGAGTCAACATACGTTGCCATAGGCAATTACGTTGTGCAAAAAAAAAAAAAAAAAACGTCACTTCTGTGAGTTGAGTTGGTCGCGGGCAGACGGTACATACTCTACATGAGATAAATTGAACTATAAAAAAAAAAAAAAAAAAAGATTAATTATGGCTGATGATGCAAGTCATGCAAAAAAGAAGACATTATTTCAACGAGGAGTGGCAGTGACAGGGCTGTAGCAACGTTGTTGCGCGACATTCAGCAACTGAGACGACGTTTTGACAATATTTTTATATGGTGTATTTTGTTAGATAATTATATACTTTTTATCGTTTATTATTTATCTATATTATTATCTATATTATTATTTAATGGGGCTATCAACACCTGCAAGTGTAGCCTACACTTTGAAGAGTAAAAATGACAGAAGCTTTCATTAATTCAACTTTATTAAAACTGCATATAATCAAATTGCACTTCCAAGTCATAAATTTAACAGTGTGAGCGATGCTACATTAATTACAGTAGAAATTAAAGTTGTAGGTTGTGTTTGATAGCTGGTAGGCTAAACGCAATACTCACGTATCCTTGCTCGATGATGAATGAGAACACAACGAACCCAACAGGTGGTTGGAATTTAATGCTGATTTTCCCGCTTCAGAGTAGTGAGTACATTATGTAGTCCTAGTCCAGTGGTTGTCACTGTTGGCACAACCTTAAGCAATGGCCCTGAACGGTGGTTTAATGTCAACATTGTGACAACGCTGTAACAACCTTCACCACACAACATAGTTATAGCAACTTTTTGGCCATGTTGTTAAAACGTTGTTAGAAGGTTGGCTACGTTGTCACTATTGTATCGTATTGAATTTTGTGAACCGTTACACCCCTAATACCCGACTATAAGACGACCCTGAATATAAGATAAGAATCTCTCTCTCTCTCTCTCTCTCTCTCTCTCTCTCTCTCTCTCTCTCTCTCTCTCTCTCTCTCTCTCTCTCTCTCTCTCTCTCTCTCTCTCTCTCGCTCGCCCTGCGTCTCGTGCGCGCACCTCTCTTGTTCTCTCTGCGTCTCGCACGGCAGAGGAGCAGCGTTTTAATTTAGTTAAACACAGATATTATGTTGCTTTTCTAATTTTACATGCAAGTATAGCTAAAATCATTCAGTCACTATTTCATATTATGCCGATGTTCTTTCTCCCTTTCCCCCCGTGATTTTGTCTATATCGCAAATATAAGACGACCCCCCATTTTTCAGCCTATTTTTAGGACAAAAAAACTCCTCTTATATTCGGGTATATATGGTAATTATAAATTCAATTGTCATAATATTTAACAATATTACTGTTTGTTGTTGTATTTTTCAAAACTTAAAACTTTGTGTTTGTGTGTGTTTGTGTGTGTGTGTGAGCGCGCGCGCGTGTGCGTGTGTCTGTCAAACAAGTAGCCCTCAAAACTTTTGTATCCCTTCAGGGAGCCCTCACTCACAAAAAGGTTGGAGACCCCTGGTGTAGGTGGATAGATTATACCATTTGTACATTAGTAAAACCATTACACCTATGGAGAGTCCCCGTAAACCACGTGTGGGTAGTGTGTGTGCACTTGAGTGCGTGTGTGACTGTGAGAGAGTGTTTCTGTGTGTTTGCTTGAGTGTGTGCTCTCTTTAAGTGGAAAAAAGTGTGTTATTGCTTATACATTTTGCAATGTTTTTGTGATACCCTGAGTACCAGAACTTTGTGGTTTCAGATGTGCTGTGTTGCACATAAAATTGTTAGCTATTAGATAAGCATCTTACTTGTTGTCTTTTCATATTCACTTGTTGTCTTTTCATATTCATTGATCGACAACTGCAGGTTTAATGAGCTGATATGGTATGTTAATAGAGAAAGGTGTCAAAATAACTTATTACATGCTTTGAATTCCTTATATATAGCTTTGCAGTGTTCTACACAGCCTGGATGGGTCACCGTATGTGATGCAACACTTATTATAACCAGAGACTTATTATAATAAAGAGACTTGAGACTTGACTTGGACTCTAGCTCAGAGACTTGAGACTTGACTTGGACTCGAGCCCAGAGACTTGAGACTTGACTTGGACTCTAGCTCAGAGACTTGTGAGCATCTCTGTCTTATGTCACTGCAATAATTTTTTTTTAATGGTACACTACTGTTCAAAAGTTTGGGGTCATTTTTTTTTATAAGATATTATTCAGTAAGGATGCATAAAATTGATCAAAGTGACAATAAAGACATTTACATTGTTACAAAAAATGGAGTAATGATGCTGAAATTCAGCTTTGCCATCACAGGAATACATTAAAATTTAAAAAATATTCAAATAGAAAACAATTATTTGAAATCGTAATAATATTTCACAATATTACGTTTTTTTTGGTGTATTTTTGATCAAATAAATGCAGCTTTGGTGAGAGTAAGAGATGTTAAAAATGTCAAAACAATCTTAATGACTTCATTCTTTTGAGTGTGTAGCGTGTATATACATCATCATACACTCTTAAGCATTTGCCTATTTAAATCCAAGCAGTGCCTTTTTTAAATGGTAGTGATATACACCGATCAGGCATAACATTATGAGTGAATAACACTGATTATCTCTTCATCATGGCACCTGTTAGTGGGTGGGATATATTAGGCAGCAAATTAACATTTTGTCCTCAAAGTTGATGTGTTAGAAGCAGGAAAAATGGGCAAGCGAAAGGATTTGAGAGAGTTTGACAAGGGCCAAATTGTGATGGCTAGACGACTGGGTCAGAGCATCTCCAAAACTGCAGCTCTTGTGGGGTGTTCCCGGTCTGCAGTGGTCAGTGTCTATCAAAAGTGCTCGAAGGAAGGATCAGCGGTGAACCGGCGACAGGGTCATGGGCAGCCAAGGCTCATTAATGCACGTGTGGAGCGAAGGCTGGTCCGTTTGGTCCGATCAAACATCTGTGGGATGTGCTGAACAAACAAGTCTGATCCATGGAGGCCCCACCTCGCAACTTACAGGACTTAAAGGAGCTGCTGCTAACATCTTGGTGCCAGATACCACAGCACACCTTCAGGGGTCTAGTGGAGTTCATGCCTCGACAGGTCAGGACAGTTTAGGCAGCAAAAGCGGGACATATATATATATATATATATATATATATATATATCGATCAAGCATAACATTATGATACATGATACATATATATACATATACACACATACACACACACACACACACACACACACTGCCCGGCCAAAAAAAATCTCTTTTTGGATTTAAATAGGCGAATGCTTACGAGTCTATGATTGGATCATTATTGCAGTAATTTATTATGTTTCTAGCGTGTTATGTTTGGCAACAGTTCTTCTAACTCTAATTGATGGAGTGTGTAGCTTTTGATTTCTTAAACAACCATCATGGCATATTCCAGGATGACAATGTCAAGATTCATCAGGTGAAAGAATGGTTGGGAGGGAGCATGAAGAATCATTCCCACACATGAATTGGCACCTCTGAGTCCAGATCTTAAATTCATTGAAAGTGTTTGGGATGTGCTGGAGGAGACTTTACAGAGTGCTGGACTCTTGCATTGGCAATACAAGATCTTGACCAAAAATTGATGCACCTCTTGATAGAAATAACTTGACAACATTTATTTCCATCAAGAAGGTGCATCATTTTTGGTCAAATTACCTTACCATGTCTTTTCTGACAGGATGGCAGCAATACTCTTCAAGAATCTGGAGACGTATCGGCCAGTGGAAATTGCTCGAATTACTCAATCTCTCATCCTGCTCCGCTGCCAGAATCCCGAGATCTTCTCCAGACTGAAAGCCAAACTGCTGCAGTGAGTGTTTCCAAAACCAAAGAGATCAGTTAGTGTCAGGGATAGTTCACACAGAATGTAAAATTCTCTCATTATTTACTCAACATATTGTTTTGAACCTATATTGTGTTATTTAAACTAATCAAATGTTTGCGGTTGATAAGATTTTTAAAAATGTAAAAAAATGAACAATGTATAATTGGGATTAGCACTATTAAAGTATCTCATTTAATTGTCTTTCACTTGATCGTCACTCATAGGTTCCTGCAGGGCAGTGTGTACCCGTACGAAGTGACCATGCTAACTAGGGTTCTGTCCATGCTTCCTTCCCGCCATCTCGACGAGGGCGTCCTTTCCCGGGTGGAAGCTGTGCTCCCGCAGTGCAACCTGAACGACCTCAACACTTACGCCGTAGTCGTCGCCAAGTGGATTCGCAACGACCCCTCGTACCGGCACAACATCCCCAGCAAGTTCGTTCGCCTGCTCCAGACCCTGAACCGCTGCGGACGTGAGCGGCTACACAAGTTGGACCATCTGGATGTGGTGCTGGATGAAGTGAAGTACTTGTCAGGGGAGTGGTTTGATGAGATGCTGCTGGAGGAGTCTATGCTCACCTTGCAGAGACTGCTTGACCAGATATCCTGGACTAACATGCATGAAGTGGCCGTTTATCTGACCAGGACTAACTACTACTGTGCCGCGCTGCTGGACCGCATCGCTAGTATGACGATTGAAAATATAGAAAAGGTGGGAGTCATCTAAAGGTTTGTTTGAAATGCATTTTCACTTTAATCAATTTAATGCCTTAATGTTGAATAAAATGATAGATTTTTATATTTTTATCTTACCCAAAACTATTATATGGTAGTGTATCATGATTTATTATCACAAACTGTTTTCAACATTGAAGAAATGTTACTTGAGCAGCAAATCATCATATTAGAATGATTTCTGAAGGGTCATGTGACACTGAAGACTGGAGTAATGATGCTGAAAATATAGCTTTGCGTCACAGATAAAAATTACATTTTGAAATATTTTAAAACAGAAAACGGTTATTAGGGGCACCTATTGAAACCGTTCCCGTTCTTATTATTATTATTCATTTTCTTCTTCTTCCGCTCTTGAGTCTATGGCAGCCCATAGAATCGCTTGGGGGAAAGTTATGAAATTTGGCACACTCATAGAGGACAGTCTGAAAAGTCACCATAGCAAATTTTCAGTCTCTAACTCAATCCCTCTAGCGCCACCATCAGTCCAAAATTTGACTCATGTTTATGCTAATAACTTTTGAACCATAAGGGCTAGAAACAAAATAATTTTTTCCTCTGATTCCTTGGCTCAAGCCTATGACGTCATTGTCCGTCATTACAATTTTCCCGCCATTTAGAATTTTCAGAAAAACCTACTTTTGCGAACTCATCCTAGACGGTTCATCCGATTTGCACGAAAATTGAACCAGATCATCTTCAGACCATGCTGACAAAAAATCTTGCAAATCAAGTTGATTCGTCAAATCGTTTTCGATAAACGCGCAAACAAATTTTATGTAGCGGTTGCAAAAACACACTTAAGGCAATATCTCCACAACGCTTTATCGTATTCAAACCAAACTTGGTACATGTCATCACAAGCATGACCTGAGGCAACATGCAGCGTTTTGGCGCAGCGCCACCTACTGGTCAAATAAAAGTGGTCTCGTTAGATTCAGGACGGCATGCCGAGTTGTCTGATATTCAATTTTACCATATCGGCCATTTTGGCTGTCGGCCATTTTGAATTATGTGCTAAAATGCTGTATTTTATCAACGAATGAACGAATTGTTACAAAACTCAGTATGGGTCATCAGTACGATGCCCTGAAGTAGCCTGAGAAGTTTCGAAACAGCGCCACCTAGTGGATACAATTTTTTTCCAAATGCTTATAACTTTGGGTGAGCTTGACTTATTTTCATGGAAGTAACTTTTTTTGTCTCCTGAATCCTCGCCAAGTCCAACGATACCAGACTTGCTTGGTTTCGGCGTATGGTTTGTGCAGCGTTGTAATTTAGCGCTTTAAAAACATTAGCTGATATCTTCGAAACCGCTAGTCCGATCGAGACGAAACCAGCGTCAAAAGTTCGGAAACATAGGTCGAAAGGAAATGCTAATGCCCAAATGTCAATATATTGATAGTAAGGTGGTGTAAAATCCAATCAAAGTCAGGTGTCAGTCATTTTTCATGTGTTTTTTCATATACATGTCTATAACTCCAAAACGAAACGAGATATTTTCACCAAAATTGACACAGACATGTATGGGCTCACTCCGAGGACACATAAAAAAAATGGCAGGATTGTGCCACTTGGTGGCGCTATAATAGAACAAAATATGAAATTCCCATTGACTACAATGCAGTATTATGATATAAAATGCTATGCTTTACAAATGAATTGGTGTATCATTACGAAACTTGGTATGTGCCATCAGCACCATGCCTTTAAGGTACTTAATAGGTTTCAAAACAGCACCGCCATGTGGTCCATACTTATAATGAATTGGCCTCTGTGGCTTTATCTCTGCAATGACATATTGACACTATATTGACACCCTGCTTTGATATATTGACACCAATCTTCCCTTATTCTGACCACACCACATCAATTTCTTAACTGTGCCACCTATTGGTTGAAAGTGATAAATCATAAAATCATTATTATTGACTGTATTTATCATTTTACAGCTATTTTGCCTAAAATCCCCTTAATAGGTCTTTAAATGCTCATTGCTGCAGTTGATCTGACATTTACATTTACATTTATGCATTTGGCAGACGCTTTTATCCAAAGCGACTTACAGTGCCCTTATTACAGGGACAATCCCCCTGGAGCAACATGGAGTAAAGTGCCTTGCTCAAGGACACACTGGTGGTGACCGCTGGGATCGAACCAGCAACCTGACATGGCTGACATTGCTAGCCATTTTGGCATGTCTTGTCTTCTTCTTTGCGCTTGGCCCCGATAATGGCTGCTTGCAGCTATAATTTTTAAATTGTAATAATATTTCACAATATTATTCTTTCTGTATTTTGAAATAAATGCAGCCTTGGTGAACATAAGAGACTTTTTTTTCAAAAACATAAAAAAAATCATAATTATTCAAATTTCTGTCTGCAGTGTATATAGGTTATATGATTTTAACATATATTACTTATACATTAACTATATATATTTAATATTTGTTTTAATAATGTTTAAGTATTATGTATGTATAATTTTCAGCATTCTTTATTTTGGTTTGTTTTATTTCTATTTAACTTTAACTATTTATTTTAGTTTGAGTTATTTTAGTATTTTAGTGCAACTTAAACTTTTCAGTTTGTTGCCAATAAACATTTCTAGTTTTTCAGAAAAGTGTTAAAGATCTATTGTTTATATTTTATTTCAGCTTTATTTCAATTAACTCAAATGATTTTTAATAGTTTTCGTTAACAATAACAAGACTTGTCACCAATGTAAGTATTATTCAAATTCTGGTGCTGAATATTGATTTTATACAGTCTCCTTCAGAAATATTAATTTCTCCGTAGAGAAAAATACATCAGTGATAACGTTAATTTCTTCTTCTTATTAATATACCAAATGCATTAGAACCATCTGTTCTAAAATAAGTGTATGTCTGTCTCTTCCGATCAGACTCATTACTCTGCAACGTACGCCACTTTGCTGCCTTTTGCTGTGCTAAATTATGACCCACCAATGGCGGAGGAGTTTTTTGATGCCTGCATTCGACATTTCACTCCATATATTAGTAAGATCCTTCCAATGTGCATCTATAAATGATTTGTTTCTAAACATTAAGATGTAATTTCTAACCTGTTTTTGCTGATTGAAAGGTTCCTTTGACCCTCACCTGCTGGTTCTCTTGGCGTACGCACTGGCTTTGGCTGATTTTTTCCCTGAGGAGGTGGTCAGAGAGATCTTCAACGTGGACTTTCTTGCAAAGTTGGATGCCCATCTGGAGAGTATGTGCATTTTTGAGATTATATTATAACATGTAACTTTAATGTCTGAAAGAGACATCTGCATATATGGCCACGAATGAACAAAACACAATGTGCTTTAGTTAAAGGGATAGTTCACCCTGAAATGAAAATAAAGCCACATTTTACTCACCCTGCTGTTGTTCCAATGCCCTATGTCCTCCTATCTTTTTCGGAGCTCAAAAGCAGAACTTTTAAAAAACGTCCTGCAAGCGCTCTTCCATATAATGGCAGTGAATGGCGACCAGGCTAAAAGTTTACAAAAATGATACAAAAGTATCATGCAATGATACAGTGAGACGCTCCAAGTGTTCAGGAGGCATACATATGGTTTTGCGAGAAAGAAACCGTATTATTCAGTCAAAATACTGAGCTTGGCCGTTATTCTGTGTGCACTCCTGCGAGTGTGATATGGAGGAGAAACGGTTAGAGATTAGGAGGTAACTGCGGTTTTACCGAGATCAACGGCTCTGGCTGAGCTGTGATATAAACAAAACGCTATTGGCTATTTAAAAAAAGGGGAGGATCCATTCGATATGTCCTCTCCTGTCTTACGTCAACACATTGAGTAATGCTGCACGTTTCCAGGCACTTCATTGGGCCTTTAAACAGTGGTTTACTGAAACTATGTCTGTCTTAAAAACATGTCTGTCAATACTGCTTCAATAACATAGCCTCTCTTGCTGTCAAGATAATCGTTTATGTGAAATACAATACTTGCAGGTATTGCAGAATTTACAAGTTGTGTAAGTTTTGCACTGAGGAAAACACATCTCAAACGCATTAAACAACACACACATCTGACAGTAGAGCAAGCCATGTAGGTTTATAAAAAAATTAAAAAAAACATCTCATGTTATACAACTTAGATGTGCACTCTCTGGCAGCATCTCATTCTGGCTGTGTCTGATATCGCCCCGTTTACACTTAAATAGGGCACTATTTGGGGAAACAGCCATTTGTAGTGGTGTCTAAAACCATAGTGGGCATTATCTAGTGCACTTAATCAATCATACAATGCACCGCAATAACAAGTGTTCAACCAATGTACACTCAGTGGCTAGAGAATATCCATAAGGCACTGTGAGAGTCATGCCGAATGAATTCACTGCGTCTCACCAGAATATGACGCCCGCAGCTGAATCATCCATCCATTTTTCAAACCGCTGGTCCAATGTGGCTACAGCGTAATATCATACAGGAACAAATTCCTTATTAATTGATTATTAAATTGTTTAATTAAGGTTTACACATGCTAGTTTCCATAAAAGAGTTCAAGATAAACCTTTTTATCTTACTGGAGCTGCCAGTTTACTAATTTTCAAATGATTATTAAACAGCTAGAACAAATTATGCAAAAGTGGCCGGCGCCCTCAGTGTACGAATTCACTCACTCATTTTCAGACAATTTAGGGGGACTCATTCCTGTATTTAAAGGATTAGTTCACTTTTAAATAAACTTTTGCTGATCATTTACTCACCCCCATGTCTTCCAAGATGTCCATGTCTTTCTTTCTGCAGTCGAAAATAAATTAAGGTTTTGGATGAAAACAGTCCAGGGTTTTTCTCCATATAATGGACTTCAATGGGCCCCAAACGGTTCAAGGTCCAAATGACAGTTTCAGTGCGGCTTATCTAATGAAACGATCCGTTTCTGCGAGAAACAGAGCAGTATTTATGCTATTATTTTACCTCTTTTCAGATGAACGTGATCATCTCTGAGCTCAGCCATAACTTCTGCTAAGTGAGGTCAAAATACGAGCCTGGTCATAGATGTATACGTAGATGCCTCATTAGCGCTTATACGGATCAATAGAATGAGGCATCTACGATCGATATATATCTATGACCACGCTCGTATTTTGACCTCACTTAGTGGAAGTTATGGATGAGCTCAGAGATGATCACATTCGTCTGAAAAGAGGTAAAAAAAATAGCATAAATACTGCTCGGTTTCTCACAGAAACTGATCGTTTCGCTAGATAAGAGCCTTATTTATCGTCTGGTATCGTTTAAAGCCTTTTTCATCCAAAACCTTAATTTCTTTTCGACTGCAGAAAGAAAGACATGGGGGTGAGTAAATGATCAGCAAAAGTTATTTAAAAGTGAACTTATCCTTTAAGTGTGGTTGTCACTCCTGAAACTGTACATGTGTGTTTTTTTTTCTTCTCTCTCGCTGTTGACAGCCTTGCCTGATGCTCTGAACATGCGCATACGTCTCCGTCTCATGGAGTTGAATCGGGCCGTGTGTCTGGAGTGCCCTGAGTTCCAGGTGCCCTGGTTTCACGAGCGCTACTGTCAACAGCTGCAGAAGAGAGGTGAGCACACCATGGATCCGAGACTAGAACTGGATTGTAGAAATACTAGAGTTGGAGAGCAGCTCTTGTCTGAAAGCATTTCTGTTTGGTTCACATTAATATTAATAATGGCTGGCCCATATAGCTAAAATAATTATTTCAGTCGGTTTTAGCCATTTGATGATATTTGTACACTACTGTTCAAAAGTTTGGGGTCATTAAGATTTTTTTAATGTTTTTAAAATAAGTTTCTTTTGCTCAGCAAGGCTGCGTTTATTTGATCAAAAAATATTATTACAATTGAAAATAACTGTTATATGTATATTTTAAAATATAATTTATTCCTGTGATGCAAAGCTGAATTTTCAGCATCATTACTCCAGTCTTCAGTGTCACATGATCCTTCAGAAATCATTCTAATATGATGATTTGCTGCTTAAGAAACACATTATTGTTGTTGTTGTTGTTGTTGTTGTTATTAATTTTTAAAACAGTTGAGATGCTTAATATTTGTGTAAACCATCCTTGCTGGATAAAAATGTTAATTTCTTTAAAAATATATCTTTTTTTTTTACCCCAAAACTTTTGAACAGTGTATATCAATATGTATGTATTTCAATATTCAATAATGTTTTTAATTTTTTATATTTTTAATCATTCAAATTTTTTTCAATCAAAGGAAACATTGTTTCAACCAAGCAACAGTTGTGGTCAAATAGGTTTAAATGTTTAATGTAAGAACTAATTTTTTTAATAAAAAAAATCTGGTTAAAGGTAACTGGAGCATTTTTTTCACACTGCAGCCAACAGCTCCATTAGTCCAATTCAGCAGCAGATCCATAAGATGCTCGCAGACATCCTGGGTGGGATCAATTGTGCTAAAGTTGGCGTGATGACTCCTTACTTCTATAACGTCGGTGAGTTTTAAACTAGCGTTACAAGTAAAACAGACCATTTTGATTAGTGCTTGACTGGTTTTCAGTGGCCAGTTTTTACCCAATTTGACTTCCTTTTCATCACAAATTCTTCTCAAAATCCTTATCTTAAATTGACACAAATTACAATCAAAATGAGTTATACGCAATATTTTTATATTTTATTTTAAAGATAAAGTCATAAGTCACTCAAAATATAAGGTGGAATATTAATTCCCAACATTGTTGATATAAAAGCCAAAAGTGATGTCTGGCCTATAGGAAAATTGACATCTTCACCTTATTCAGACATTATAATATTTTTTTTTTTACATATATTGTGTTGATATGCTTCGGGTCAATTGTTTGGTTTGTAATAATAACGCAATGAATTATGCTAAATTGTGCAGAGATTATTTTTGGCCAGGCTGTCATACAAAGTAATTATGAATACATGCAAAAACAAGAGGGAACCAACAGAATATTAATAATAGATCATTTTGTAGTCGATGTATGCTTTCGGTTTTATTTTTCTTCTTTTCGACCAAATATTTTTTTGTCAGATTGTACCTTAACCAAGTTTAGTGATTTGCTGTTCTCTCATATTTAAAATATTTATCCGCCATACTTTGATGGTGTAATTTAAGTGGTAGGGTCATTAAAAACAAATCAATTTGGGCTTTTATATATTTATAAAGGGAGGAGAATTTGCTTTTTTGGTTTTTAACTCAAAATGTTTTTATTTAATTATTTTATCTTATCTGTTTTAACTGAAAAATATTATATTTTTTCTATTTTATGTTTATTTTAAGTAGTTGAATTTTACAAACTGTAATGTTTTTGTCATCAGATTTTGAACTGGTCCTGGATCGTCATCTTCAGCCGGTACCGTACAGCGAGCCGAGTCGGCTGCAGATCAGCGAGAACGCAAACATCTGGCAGTCTGGATCGGCAGACAGAGAGAGGACGGAGCTGCCGCCAGGAGCCCGCCGGTACGCCACTCTTCAGTGTGCAAAACAACACGTAATATTCAGACATAATATAATCCTCCCTGCTACTTCATCTCTCTAGCATCGCCTTGGATTTCCTGGACTCCAAATCCTTCTGCAAAAATTCCCGGCACATGAAAGGGGAGGCCATGATGAAGAAAAGACATCTGGAGATTTTAGGATATCATGTATTACAGGTCAGTAGAAAGATGTAACATTTCTAATGACATGCCTACTATACTATTTGCATGACAAAACTATTTTTCTACAGATTCCCCACTTTGAATGGAACTCAATGGAGCTTTCAACAGAAGATGCATGGAAAGAATATCTGAGGAAAAAGATATTTACAGAGTTACCCTGAGACATTATCTAAAACAATGGACATTAAAACATGCCATGCGATCAGCAGGAGATACTAGGATTGTACCTCAGGTTATCAGGCTTCTTTTGAGCTGCAAGATAGCACTGCAATTTTATATGAATTGATCATTTTGTAATAAATAATGAAGATATTACTCTGGGAATAAATGACTCAATGCCACTATTTTCATTCACAAGGAAGAAATGCATACCTGTTTGCCTTTAAATATGTATTTATTATCCATTTTATATAAAAGAGAAAAGAGATGTATATGGAAAAAACAAAGTAAATTTAATTTTGACTCTTTGTATTCATGTTTTCCTCAACTCCACCACATTTTACAACAGGCCCCAACATGAATCTATATCTCATACCATCATTTTTATGCTTCAAGTCAACATGAAACATCATTTGCTACCATTTTACCTCCGTTATGAAGAGTGATGGATGATTTGTAATGTCAGCCTAAAAGGAAAGTTACATTTTGATTGAAACGGACAAAGACTGGGAATGTGCATTAACTCTTTCCCCACCATTGACAATTTTCCGGCAATCCATGTTTTCACTGTTCTTTCTTTTGAAATATTATAGGTTCAGACATGGGCGTCGGAAGCAAAAAAAATGTGGGTGGGTCCTCATAAAGTACAAATATACTGTTTTGCTTGCTAAATGTATAGTTTGGAAAGACAATATTACGGAAATCGCCAAATAATTGAGAGTGGCAGTAGTGTAGGGGTAAGACTCACGGCATCTAGTTTTGACACAAATCGACCTCGGTTCGAGTCCGGCTTTCGCCGAGCTCAATCTTCTCTCTTTTCCCATCACATATCAGATCGGAAAGGCATTTATTTTCAATAAAAATGAAGAAAATATTAGAAAAGTGGAAATAAAGCATCTAACGTGTTTAATAATAAGTGTTTATCGATTAGGGGTAGGTAAACAGACATGTGCTGAATGTTAGAGACGATAAAAGTGAGTGGGTCCAATATCATTGATCGTAAAAAGTGGGTGGGTCTTGTCCCACCCACATACAATGGTTCCGACGCCCATGGGTTCAGATATTCATATAACAAAAATATCCTGGGGTCCATAAAAGTTTTGTGAAAATTATCAAAAATGCCGGCAGAGAAAGAGTTAAATGGTCAATTTTTTATTTGATATAATTTTTGTTGTGGTTTATGCTACTTATAGTTACAGTTTGTTATTGGATGCAGTCTTTAACAGTGATGATGTTTTAAAGTTTAGGCATCTTTGCTGTGTTTAGTCTCATAGAAACACAGGAAGCACCGGCAGCGTATCGTATCTCTTGGATCATTCCAGCCCATTGTTTCTTGTCCTCCTCATACCTGTTAAAAAAGAGGGGTTTTAGTTAGAAAGATTCAATACTAGTTAAAAGTCTAAATACACTTGACTAAATGTGACCCTGGATCTCAAAACCAGTCTTAAGGGTACATTTGAGATTTGTTCCAAATGTAAAGTGCAGTACAAATAAAATTTATTATTATTATTATTTTATTTTTTTTCTGAGGGTGCAAAAAATATTTATATCAAGAAAATCGCCTTTAAAGTTGTCCAAATGAAGTCCTTAGTGATGCTACTACTAATAAATGTATATATTTACAGTAGGAAATTTAGAAAACATCTTCATGGAACATGATCTTTACTTAATATCCTAATGGTTTTTGGTATAAAAGAAAAATGGATCATTTTGACCCATGTATTGTTGGCTATTGCCACAAATATACCTGTGTGACTTATGACTGGTTTTGTGGTCCAGGGTCACAAATCATAATTTTTGTGATTTTGAACCTTTTAAACTGCTGTTCTAACGTATGGGGTCGGTATGATTTTTGGAACATTTAATATGCTCACCAAGGCTTTTTTCTATTTTAATATCTTTTAAAATGTAATTTATTCCTGTGACGCAAAGCTGAATTTTCAGCATCATTACTAGTCTTCAGTGTCACATGATCCTTCAGAAATCATTCAGATATGATGATTTGCTGCTCAAGAAACATTTCTTATCAATGTTGAAAGCAGTTGTGCTGCTCAATTTTTTTGTGGAAACTGATACAATTATTTGTCTAAATTCTATGATGAACAGAACATTCAAAAGAACACTATTTATCTGAATTTAAAAACAATTGTAGCATTATACATGTCTTTACTGTCACCCTTGATCAATTTCATGTCCTTTCTGAATAATAAAAAAACACCTTACAGAACCCACACTTTTGAGCAGTATGAAGGCTTAAAGGAACAGTTCACCCAAAAATAAAAATGATCCCAACTAGGTGTATATGACTTTCTTCTTTCAGCCGAACACAATCAGAGGTATAGGACTGTACGCTATATTGCCAAAAGTATTGGGACACCCCTCCAAATCAATGCATTCAGGTGTTCCAATCCCTTCCATGGCCACAGGTGTATAAAATCAAGCACCTAGACATGCAGACGCTTCTACAAACATTTGTGAAAGAATGGGTTGCTCTCAGGAGCTCAGTGAATTCAAGTGTGATACCGTGATCGGTTGCCACCTGTGCATTAAGTCCATTCGTGAAATGTCCTCACTACTAAATATTCCACTGTCAACTGTTAGTGAGATTATAACAAAGTGGAAGCAATTGGGAACAACAGCAACTCAGCCACGAAGTGGTACGACACATAAAATCACAGAGCGGGGTCAGCGCATACTGAGGTGCACAGTGAGCAGAAGTCGCCAACTTTCTGGAGAGGTCAATAGCCACAGACATACAGAACTTCAGATTAGCTCAATACCTGTGTAGAGAGCTTAATGGAATGGCTTTCCATGACAGAGCAGCTCATCCAAGCCTTACATCACCAAGTGTAGTGGGATGCAGTGGGGTAAAGCACGCCGCCGCTGGACTCTAGAACAGTGGAGACGTGTTCTCTGGAGTGACGAATCACGCTTCTCTGTCTAGCAATCCAATGGACGAGTCTGGGTTTGGCGGTTGGCAGGAGAACGGTACTTGCCTGACTGCATTGTGCCAAGTGTAAAGTTTGGTGGAGGGGGTATTATGGTGTGGGTTGTTTTTCAGGGGTTGGGCTTGGCCCCTTAATTCCAGTGAAAGGAACTCTTAATGCGTCAGCATACCAAGACATTTTGGACAATTTCATGCTCTCAACTATGTGGGAAACGTTTGGGGATGGCCCCTTCCTGTCCCAACATGACTGCGCACCAGTGCACAAAGCGTCGGTCCATAAAGACATGGATGAGTGAGTTTGGTGTGGAGGAACTTGTCTGGCCTCAGCTCGATAGAACACCTTTGGGATGAATTAGAGCGGAGACTGAGAGCCAGGCCTTCTCGTTCAACATCAGTGCCTGACCTCACAAATGTGCTTCTAGAAGAATGGTCATAAACACACTCCTAAACTTTGTGGAAAGTCTTCCCAGAAAAGTTGAAGCTGTTAGAGCTGCAAAGGGTGGGCCAACTCCATATTAAACTCTACGGATTAAGAATGGGATGGCATTAAAGTCCATGTGCATGTAAAGACAGGCATCCCAAAACTTTTGGCAATATAGTGTATATTCCTGGCTCTTCCCAGCTTTGTAACGGCATTGAATAGCACCTACATTTTTGAAGCTCCAAAAAGCGTATCCATCCATCCATACGTCTCCAGGGGTTAATAAATGCCTTCTGAAGTGAAGCAATGGGTTTTTGTAGGAAACAAATATCCATATTTAAAACTTTATAAACTATAATCACTTCTGGCAACGACTGTATGCACATTCTTTGGGTGATCTATTCCTTTATAATTCAGATGGCCTAATGCTGTGTCAGAACACTTACTGCCAGACGTCTGTGATTTCTGATGGGACACACTGTTTGTCGTCATTCTCCTTCACAGTGAAGCCGCCCACCACATACAGCACACCAGCAGAACTGACCACATTCACAGAGCTTCTCTCCTGAGCAAACTCAGGGAAAGCCTCCCATCTATTGGGAAAAAAAAAACATGGTTTTAACTGATTCTGATAGATTTGTAGGATAACTTCTGCTATATGGGGATGGATACCACAATATCTCAAACCTTTCAGATAATTTAACTACTCATTTAATTTAACTACATCCCGTTTTTGTTCCATTTTTCTTTCTCTAATTAAAAGGTTTAAAAAGAAATAAATTGGGTTGGTTATTGTTTTACTTGGTGATTATTTTATAGGTTTTTCCTCCCTTAATTCCAGCAAACACAGAACGTTCCCTTGACATTAGTATTTGGTTCCTGTTTGGTTATTTTTTTGAGAATCAAATAATAACGTTCTAGGAACGTTCTTTTTAGGTTTTATTTTTTGCAACCATAAAATAACGTTTCCTGAACATTGCAAGGGGGTTATTTTTTAAATCACCTAAAAATAACATACAGAACGTTCCATAATGGTTATTTTTTTAGGCTATTATTTTGCAACCATAAAAAAACGTTCCCACAATGTTGCAGGGTGGTTATTTTTAAATAACCTAAAATAACTTATACAGAATATTCCCTAATGGATATTTTTAGGTTGTCATTATTAATAATTTGTAAAATAAGGTTACAGCGGGGTAATGACATGGAAGTAAAGGGGTTAGGGAAGCGTTCTGGGAACGTTAGAATAACGTTATAGCAACAGGTAGTCGTGGCCTAATGGTTAGAGAGTCAGACTTGTAACCAGAAGGTTGCGGGTTCGAGTCTCAGGTCCGGCAGGAATTGTTGGTGGGTCCGGCAGTGAATAACCAGCGCCCTCCTCCACCCACAATACCATGACTGAGGTGACCCTTGAGCAAGGCACCGAACCCCCAACTGCTCCCTGGGTGCCACAGCAATATTGCTGCCCACTGTGTATTCACAGTATGTGTGTGTGCACTTGGATGGGTTAAATGCAGAGCACAAATTCCAAGTGTGGGTCGCCACACGTTACTTAAAATAACGTTGTACAAACCAAAAACTAACATTCTATTTCCGTTAAGAAAACTTTCCCGACTAACCAAAAAAAACCCTGAAAATATAACGTTCTGGGAACCAAAAATTGTTAGCTGGGGTATAATTTTTCATCTATGTAATATCACTTTAACAAAAGCCAGTTCCTTTCTGACATCCTCTAGGAAGTGACATCATTTTGGAGGGAAAACAGCTCAAATCAGTAAGTGTTATCAATAGCTTTGCTGAATTCTGTGATGTTTTGTGGTATTAAATGTTATGACTGTATGATGTCAGTATTTCGAAAGATAGCTGAAAAATACAGAATTTGCGAGCTACTTTTAGTGATGAATACGTACTTGTTTGTTGCAAAGTCAAACGCTTCACAAGAGGCTAAAAGGCCATCTTCATTGACTCCTCCGACCACAATGATCTTTCCTTTGTGGACGGCTGCTCCAAACATGGACCTGGGGGTCTTCATGGCTGCCAGCTCTTTCCATTCCGACTTCTTGTGGTTGTACGCAAACATCTTGTTGATGGTTTTACTATTACACAGATGAAAACAAGCAATGACGCCTTATCTCAGGCTTTTATTTCGTATTTAATCTAATCTTAACTCAAATCTGACTTACTTTTCATCCGTCTTTCCGCCTATGCAGTAAACTAGTCCGTTTTGTGAGATCACACTGTGACCGTGAATTCTTAAGGGCAGTTTTTTGGTCTCCAGCCACTTCATCTTACTGCCGAATACAGCAAAGCATAATTAGTATATGTGGTTTCATGCATGTAGCAGAAAATGTAGAATAGACTTACTCAATATCATAACACAGCACTGAGTCCAGAGACGTGCTGGTCTGCAAGTCTTTACCAGCAACTGCAAACAAAAAGTTTTCAAACTCCCCCATGGCGAACAGACACCTGGGCGATGGCATTGGTGGCAGGGCAATCCAGATTGGAGAATGACTGTCCAGCTGAAGAAAATGGATGGACAACTTTAAATAACTTACATTTTATTCTCCCTGGTGATATAGGCCTTATGCTAGGCATGATCTGATCTGGGCCTTAATTGCTTTTACCTAATACCGCTCCCTAGAAATATAAAGTCTTCCAAATGTATAGTTCTTCTTGTCATCATCTACTAACCCTCATGTCATTCCAAACCAGTAAAGAACACAAAAGTTGGATTTTTACAGTGTTAATCCAGAGTCTTAACATTTTTGTTACTTTAAGTAAAATAAACAACTGAAATCAAATAAAATATTAATGCTCATTTTCTCATTTTCATTTTAACTTGATGTACTAACATAACTAAAACTGAACCTCATAACAAAAATTAATAAAAACATTACTAAAACTTTAAAATGTAATACATATATATATATATATATATATATATATGTATGTATGTATGTATGTATGTATGTATGTATATGTATGTATGTATGTATGTATATATGTATATATATATATATATATATATATATATATATATATATATATATATTTTATACTAAAACTAACTAAATGAAAATTCATTATTTAATTAATATGTATATATATATATATATATATACATCTTTTTTTCGAAGAGTAAATTTGTAAATTATGGAATAAAATGTTTTATTTATGAGGCCAGAAAATATATATTGGTTAAATAACATTCTTATTGTACTTCCTATGATGAATATGAATATTTAATATGGTTGCATGAATATTTAACGAGGCAAGTCGCCGCATTTTCTGTGCATTTCGGGTTTAACAGGCAATTCTTAAAGCAATTCTAACTCACTTTCAAAGGGGTTAAAATATTACAAAACAGGGCTAAGCAGTTGTATCATTGTAGCCTACTTTTATGGGATTTTATTTATTTAATTTATGTTTGACAGCCCCAGTCTCAATTCTCCTTGATTGTATGGAAATAACTATGTCAAATGCCTTAATTAGTGTAACAAGTCAAGGAGAACGTCAGAGTTTTGGAACGACCTGAGGATGAGTGTATGGATGACATAATTCTCATTTTGAATGAATGTAAAACCTATACAGTCACTATAACGATACTATAACGATAACCATATTAGCATTAACCAACGGACGGTAATGTTCTAAAGCGCGCTGCAGTTTTAAATGTTCGCGCTCATTTTAACTGGCTTTCTGACGTTTTAACATTCATCATCTGAAATGATTCCAAATATATCGTTCCTCTATGTCGTTATAGCTGTGAAGTGGACTTCCCGATTCCCATAGAATTAGAATAATTATTCAATATCATTGTCCTTGGTGTGAATCGCCCTTATACTATAAATGACTGCCTTAACCTGATAGAAGTAGCTCTGCAATGGCGAATCCTCGTCGTCCTCATCCACAAACAGCCCTCCCACAACATAGAGCAGGTTCTTCTTTGACGTAACGCTAACGTGGTTTCGAGGAATCTGCTCTGCTATTGCTGCTAGGAAGCATTCGTTTTCATTAGCATCATAGGCCACAGCTGCCGTGTCGTTTATCATCAGAATGAGATCCCTGGCGAACATCCCCAACCGTTGCTTGTCATTCAGATAACCAGGCAACTCATTCTCCCCCTCTTCTCCTTTGCCTTTCTCGCCCTCCTTAATTTGTGGAAGTTTTCCCGCAAAAGCCTCTTTGATGACCTTCAGCTTCTTGAGGAGCTCCGGGTCGGCCTTGATGATCTCGTCCTTTTCCACTTTCTCCTTGAAGTATTTCTCCGGCAGAAGTCGGAAGCGGATGTGCTCGAAGGCATCTTCCAAAGCTTTCGCCCGGATCTCCTTGTTCTTCCGGACCCATTTCATCAAGAGCTCGTACACGACCTCTTCTTTTTCCACGTTCAGAGAATCGCACCCGATGAGGGCGAACAGCTCGGGAGCGTTGAACTCAAGAAAGTCCTCTTCCTTGGACAAAGTCTCAAAACGCTCCGCTATGAAGTCCCTAGCGGCCACAGCGAGCCTTGGGCAGTTCAAAACCAGTCCCATTCTGAAGACGGCCAAGCAGTTACCCAAAGATAGCTTGTTTTGGAGGTAGTTGACGCAAACGGTGAAAATGGACGGGATCTGAAACCTGTTGGCCACTGCGAAGACGTCTTGCACGTTTTCATC